>CM039311.1:87358711-87427711 GCA_022316695.1 Camellia oleifera
AGTATTTATCAAGGAGTAAGTCAATCAGATAAAATAACAGTAAGACAGAATAATATAGAAATTTTATTTTTAATTAGAATTTGTGAAAAATTTGATTATCTATTAGAACAGATACACAGTTTAGAAAATCGTTTAGCCACTTTAGAAAAAACAATACTTCAAAAAGGAAAAGGAGTAGAAGTATCCAACAGACCCCAATCTCAGATAAACGAGGAAGATATAGCTAAATATTTTGAAAAGCTTAAGTTACCACCAAAGAAATCAGTCTGTAGAGTTTACAGAAAATAAAAATGTTTAAACAGCTAATTAAGGGTAGTAGTAGCAAAAAGCGTAATAATGATGAAGATATTAAGGTAGAAGAATTTGTAGATGTAGAACAACAGATAGAAAAATTTAAGAAAGAAAAATTAGAATTAATTCCAGCTAAATATGTGTATAGATTAGGAAAGATACATAAAAAACAATATTTATTTAAACATTATAGTGAACAGATGATTAGTGTAACTCAGGAAGATGAAAAAATAGAGCTAAATTTAATAGAGAGAGAAACTTATAAATATGCAGTAAATGAACACCTTAAAATGACTCACTTAGGATTAGTAGTAGTAGGAGTTAAAGCATTAACCAGAGAAAATTTAGGAGCCAAAGTTTTTGTATGTCTTTATGATGATAGATTTAATGATGTAGGACAAAGTCTTTTAGGCAGTTATGAATTAGATATGAATGATAAAGGAGGAATAGTTTATTTTACACCAGATTTCTTATTACCAACCTCAACCTTTCATAAAAAGATAAAAATAGGAATAAAGAGTAGAGGATACAAAATGAAAAAAGGAGAAAAGAATTTATTAGTTTGCACAGGATTTTTCGGTTTAGCAGTATCAGAAAGCAATACTCATTATAGACTCACAAATGATCAGATAGTTAAATTATTAGGCGCAAAAGGAATAAAAGCATTACCAGCTAAAAAATTTAGTTCCGAAGATAATGCAGCACTAGATTGGAAATTAGGAGACTTTTTAGGACAAAAAAGATTAGCCCCTCAAGATAATTTATTATATCAGGCAGCAGATGGAAATTATGCAGTTAGATTCACTCAGTATACTTATGTAGCACCAGAAAAATCCGAAGATGATGAATTTAGCAGTGTAGATAGAGAAGAAAATCAAGATAATCGTAGTGAAATAAATCAGCTTTACGTAATGACAGAAGAAAAAACAGTATCACAAAATAAGATATATAATATTGATGAGATAGATTTAGAAAAATTTACCCTAGAAGATATGAACAAAATATTAGATGCCAGATATGCTGAATACTTAGCCAGAGGAGATACCCATGACGAAGCAGTATCATTTTTAGATCAAGAATTTCATACAGAATATGTAGATGATATTATAGAAGATATTATACATCCCAGCAAAATATTTAGAATACCAGAAAAACCTAAGGTAGAAGATACTAAAATATTAGAACAATTTAAGTTAGAAGACACTTTTTATATGAACACAGAAAGCACAGGAACTAGTAACCCACAACCAACTGTACAAGATCCCGTAGAACCAATACAGTATACAGTAGGAGGAAGAAGGCCATTAGCAAACACAGGACGTAGCGAAGCAGACCCAAATAAAAGCTATAGATTTCATGGAAAGCGTAGACAACCAGATATGAGTATACAATTACAGCCAGCTAATAACCAGGGAACCCTTTTAGATTTAGCTAGATTCGACCCTCAGATATGGCAAGAAGTAATAGAAAGATGGGAAAAAGATGCAGTAAAGGCATGGATAAGTAATCCTTATGAGACAACTGATATGTGGGACTTTATGGAAACACTTTTAGGAGACTCAGCTTTTAATATATACCTAACATTTAAAGGAAAATATGAAGAGATAATTAGACAACTTAAGGACTTAGGAGATAACCCGTGGAATTTTACAAGTTTTATAAAAGAAATACTTATAGGATATGACCCTTCTAGAAGAAATACTTATACTCAAAGCATAGCATTAACTGAATTAGATCAAATGACTTTAGGAAGTTGGAGATATATTGTACCCTTTAGCAAAGAATACTTAGCCATAGCAGCTAGAACTGGAAAAAGTTTTGATGAAGAGATAGGAAATAAATATTTCAGAAAATTACCCGGAGAACTAGGAAGAGAAATAGAAAATAAATGGTCAATTTATTATACAAACTTACCAGCTCAAATAGCCTCAGGAGAAGTAAAAATAAAAGGAAGTTTAGGAATAGGACCTAGGATAATTTTTACATTTCAAAGACTCAGAGAAAATGTATAGAAGTTAAAATACAGAAAGATTTAAAGAAACAAAATTATGGTTTTTGTAGCAGTGTAATATATACCCCTCAGCAATACGAAGATAAATATAATCGGAAAAAATACAAAAAATATGGAAAATATAGGAAAGAAAAATATTGGAAGAAAAATTATAGAAAACCATGGAAAAGGCAGAAATTCATTAGGAAAAGTAGAACTTTTAATAGGACAAATTACAAAAAATTACCCCAAGATGAAAAAGATAAAAGAAAACAAAGATATGTTAAAAAACCCAATAGTAAAAAATGTAATTGTTATATATGTGGAGAACCCAATCATTTTGCAAAAAACTGCCCAAAAAGATACAAGCCTAATACTAATAAACAGATAGAAAGATTAAATATTATAGAAGACTTAGAAGAAGATATAGTCAGCATAAATAGTGATGATTCAGATGTATATAGTATAGTCAGTAATTATGAATATCAATTAGAAGCTATAAGCTCAGATAGTGATTCAGAAAGTGATACAGATGTAGATAATCTTTTAGGACAGCTTAACCAAGAAATAAGAAAGACTCAAGATATTTTCTTTATGATGGAATGTAATCCAGATACTGAATGTCAGCATAGTTTTCAGATAGGATTAGGATTTGATACAACTAGATGCAGCTATTGTAATTGGTTTCCAGCCAGAAATAAAAGAGCTCAATGTTTATTATGCAGCATAACCTATTGTATAATTTGTGTAGAAAAATTAAATATGACACATAAGATAAGATTAGAAACTACTAGGAAAGATAACAGTATTGAAAACAGAGAATTACAACTAACAAATAGAGAATTAGAAGTACAAGTGCGAGAACTAAAACTTCAAATACGAGAGATAGAAATTAAGACTAGTTTTGACATAGAATGTTTAGAATTGGAAAATAAACAGCTTAAACAGCAGTTAGAACAATTTCACAGTAAATACCCCTTAAAAGATAAATTAGTTGAAGATCATATGAACTCTTTAGAATTAGTCAATTTAGTTGATTCTCAACCCTTTAGTCAATACTCTCAAACTCAACCAGATAGTACATATTTACCATTTAATTACCCTGTTATACCCAAGTCTAATTTAGTTGAGATATCTTGTGTAATTAAGTTTGTAGAAAAAACCCTTAGCATAGATGCCATGATAGATACAGGAGCTAGTAAATCATACATAGAACAACACGTAGTTCCACCAGGATGGAGTACAGCCTTAGCAACACCAGCTTTAGTCAGCATAGCCGACGGCACCAAACAAACATATACACATTGCATTAATGGCGCCCAGATTAGTTTTCACCCTCTAGGTTCTCAAGATCAGCACATAGAATGGTTTCCCTTACCACAAGTTTGGATAGGCAATAGCAGACAGAATCATCCTTTTATTCTAGGACTTAATTTCATACTTAGTTTACAAGGCGGTATGTTAATCAGTCAACACAACATCAGCTTCTTTAAACGAACTGTCAATACACCAACCGTTTATGCCCTTAGCACTATAGCCCATTCATCAGAGTTGCGTGCGAAGCGTGGTGGTACCATAGGAGTAGATTCAATTCCCGCTAGGTTTTTATTCCCAAGTAGAAATATTTTTCCCGAGCTAGCCCAAATATACATCCCTAATGAGATAGTAAACACTTCTTTAAATAAATTAGATATGGAAAACTATGAGCTAGAAGATTTTGAAGAAGTTCATTTTGAAGATAAAGGAGATTATTGGAACTTAGAAGATTTTCAAGAAATAGTTAATTTAGAATTAATTTTTGCAAAAATAAGAAAAATAAAGAAAAAACCAACATACAAAAGGACAGAAAATGATTTAGATGAGATAATAAGATTAGCAGAAACAACAGAAATTTTAGGAGAACAGCCCATGAAATATTGGGAGAGAAATAAAATTTTAGCCAGTTTAGATATAAAAAATAGAGACTATAGGATTACCTCAGCACAAATAGATCACACACCAGCAGATATAGAAGAGTTTAGAACTCAGATTAAAGAATTGTTAGATTTAGGAGTAATTAGACCTAGTAATAGTCCACATAGAAGCGCAGCATTTATGGTTAGAAATCATGCAGAGATAAAAAGAGGAAAAGCTAGAATGGTAATAAATTATAAAAGGATTAAATGATAATACAGAAGATGATAAATATAATATACCAGATAAAGATCAGCTTATAAATAGAATACAGACAGCAAAGATATTTAGTAAATTTGATTGCAAATCAGGATTTTGGCAGATAAAAATGGAAGAGGAAAGTATACCATGGACAGCCTTTTGTTGCCCACAAGGACATTATGAATGGCTAGTCATGCCCTTTGGATTAAAAAATGCACCTTCCATATTTCAGCGTAAAATGGATAGTATATTTAATAAATATAACTTTATATTGGTATATATTGATGACATCTTAGTCTTTAGTCCAGATAAAAATAGTCACATAGATCATTTGTATATAACATTAGAAGAATTCATAAATAATGGTATAATAATTAGCAAAAAGAAGATGGTATTAAATACACCTCACATAGAATTTTTAGGAATGGAGCTAGGAGATGGAAAAATTAAACTACAACCTCATATAGTTAAGAAAATTTTAGATTATCCAGATAAATTAGAAGACACTAAAAAGCTTCAATCATTTTTAGGAATTTTAAATTATGCGCGAATGTACATTCCCAACCTTAGCAAAATAATAGGACCACTATACAGTAAAACCACACCCACAGGACAAAAATATTTTAATCAGCAAGATATAGCCTTAGTCAGGAAAATTAAGGACATTTGTAGAAATTTACCAGACCTGCAGCTTCCTTTAGAATCAGAATACATAGTTGTAGAAACAGATGCAAGTCAGCTAGGATGGGGAACAGTCCTGTTAGCTAAACCTAGTAAATATGATAGTAAGAATAAAGAACGCATTTGTAGATATAGTTTTGGAAAATTTAAAGAAAAAGATACAACCATGACCAGCTTAGATTTCGAGATATTAGGGGTAGTCTATGCAATAAATAAATTTAGATTATTTTTGCACAAACCATTTACAATTAGAACAGATTGTGAGGCAATAGTTAGATTCCATAATAAACTTAATGAGCGTAAATTAAGTACTAGAAGATGGGCAAAATTTTTAGATTGTATAGTAGGACAAGGATATAAGGTAGAATTTGAACACATTAAGGGTAGTGATAATAGGCTAACAGATTGGTTAAGTAGGAGAATTTATTTAGAAAAAGAAGATAACCAGTTTAACTTTTGTGCAGATAATGGAGAACAGCAAGACCATGAATTTTGGAGGATTCTCTCTTCCCATTCATGAAGGCAGAACAAAATTCAGACCCTTGACAGGAATAGAGGTAGATTCAGTCCAGCAGTGTCTTTTAGATAACCTTTGGAATAGTCAGAACCACCCAGCTAAACGCCTTTCAGCCCTAAACTCTCTCAGTATATATTTTTCAAAAATCCAAAATAAACCTCTGTCAAAAAGTTTTTCTTTCTATGTAGTAGTTAAAGGAACCAAGCCTGGTATTTACCATGATTGGACTACAGAAGTAGATCCCTTAGTAAAATATTTTCCTATGCCTCAGTTTAAAGGTTTTTATGATTTTGAGTCAGCCAGTACCTAGGCTCGAAGACAAATAGGAACCAGTTACCATATTAGCCAGATAGCTAAAGATTACCTGGACACATTGAGCAAGATGAAGTCAACCATCTTTGCTACCAGTGGAGCTCCAGCTAGCCAGATAATTGAAAGCAGTAGTTCAGGAAGTAGTAGCAGTTCTAACCCTCAGACAGATCCTCAAAATCCTCTCCAATTATGCAGACATTGTGAAGGCCTTACCAGAAATTTCAAGAAAATTATGGATAAAGGCAAAAGAGTCAGTGAAGAGCTAGACCAGCTCCGAGACGAAAAAAAACAATTGAGAGCAACCATTCGAACCCTAACTAGTCAGCTTAAAAAATTAGCTCCAGAAAAAACACCAACCTCCTTACCTAGCCCAGAAATCAAACAACTCACCAGTGAGGAATTTGACCAATTGAGTGCTAGAATGTATTTCTTCAGACATTCTATCATTCGATCCCTTTGTGAGACAAGCCAAATAATAGAAGACCTAAAACCCTATATTTATACCTTAGCCGAAGATAGCAAAAATAACGAGTTAGTTATTATTCAGCAATTTCTTCAGGATCTCTCCATAGCAAGAGTCGACTGCCCTGGCTTAGCCTATCATTGGATCTATAGTTACGAAGATAAAGAGCAGCCCTGCCTAGAAGAAGAAAAATGCAAAAAGAGGTCCGAACATTTTGGTAGATGTCAGTGTAACCTAGATTTCAGCATCTGTTTTTGCCAGATAAATCTAGCCACATTTGAGCCATTGGAGATAGAAATTCGAGGCAAAACTTGTTCTCTAACAGCTCCAAAATTGTTAGATTATGGTTTTGTCACCAGATTAATTTTTTCAGAACCAAATCAGACAGATAGTTTTGGACACAAGCTTGCTCATACAGTACAGTGCGTAATGGAAGAACATCATCCGTATGTGGAAGCCTTGATAGACAGCAAACTACCAGAGTGGAAGGGAGTATGGTGCAATTCAGCTAAACACAAAATGTACCTCAGAGGAACCTCTACATTCCCAGGATACCCGGGACTTCTCAATAGGAGACCCTGGCCCTGCAAAAGATTTCCACTAAAAGATCAGCTCAATAAATGGAGAAAATTTGCCAAAGACACTTTACTAGCTTATAATGGAAATTATGGACATTTAGTTTGTGAAGATAGACATCAGAAGATATACTGCAATCTAGCTATCCCAGGATATCCATTCAGCCAAGAGACATTCGTCGATGAAAGTCAGTACCCTAATTATCAGCATGGCGTTTCACATGTAGCACCGGTAATGGAAGAAAATGATCAAGAATGGGAACCACCCATGGAAGATTGGGAAGACTTTTATGACCAACTCTCAGCAGCAGATCTGGATGACCTAGCAGATAGAATGTATGGCTAAAAAAAAAAAAAAAAAAAAAAAAAAAAAAAAAAAAACAGCGGGTCCCACTAGAAGACTCCATCAAAATTTCAAAAACAAATCCCACAAGACTCTTTCAATCTTTGCAAAACCTTCAATTTCCCGCCAAGAAGCATCACTCCACAAGTCGACATCAATAATTGGCGCTCCAGCAGAAAAAGACAGAGACCATAGAAGATAAAGATTCTCTACACGCCAAGAAAAGACAAAAAGGATTTTTGTAGATATTTTTATGTCTGTAATTATTTGAGTCTGTCAGTGATAAGGATTTTCCTTCACTCACTACTTTAATAAAGTAGATATCTCTTATCTTGCTTTATTAAAGAAAAGCTGTGAAAATCTTTATACTTATCTTGTAAATAATTATAGTGTAAAAATTTTGTCAAAAAAGACGGATTGAATGATATGCGATGGGGCCCAAAGCAGTACCCGATATCATTATCCGAATCTTTATTGATAAAATTTACTTTTAGTTTTGAGTCAAGCATATAATTGTGTATATATGCTTTGTCCTTATATGCCTACAACCTTACGTCAAAGTATGCATATAATTAAAGAAACTTTCAAAAGCCTAGGGACTAGAGATTATAGACTTTGACAAAGGAAAAGCTAAAACTTAGACTAGGACTTTTAGATTTTTGTTTTCTTCTTTCATTTAAGTTGTATAAATTGGCTTGCATGCCAACGGATTGAGCAGAACGAAAAATACAGAGAACACACCACTTCACTCTGCTTTGTAATTTCCAACCCCTCTCAAAAAACCTCTAAGTGTATTTTCAGAGTTTCAGAGTCTGTAATAAAATCTTTGTAAGTATATTTCTTATAAATATGAAGTGTGAGTAGTTTCTCTTTTTCCTTAAATATTTCGAAAGGGTAACTCTTCTATTCTAAAAATTTATTTTCTGTTTGGGAAAAATTAAGTTTATGGAATGCTTGTTTGCTCATTAATATTACATGCTTTGAACCTTCGTAGTATCTTCAGTTTTCTAATTTATTACTGAGTGACCTTAGCTGAAGAGCCCGTTTGAGCCGTGGATAGGCGTTGGAGGGCAAATTGTAGGCAGAAAGGGAAAAGTAAAAATTAGAGAATAAAAATATACTATGTTGAACGAGGCTTAGTCTCAAGGTGGGAGTACATGTAATGAAAATAAACATTTCATAAAAAGAATTTTGGCCATAGAAAATAATTTTAGAATAAGAGGAGAGCAACCCGAGTAAAAATATTAAGGAAATATTATATAAGAATTTCAAAAAATCAAAAAATTCCTATGCCCCTAGAAGTAGACAATAATTTTCAAAAAACCCAAAATTCCTTAGACGTAGACTTTAACTTTCAAAAAATCCAAAAAATCCAAAAAATTTAGTTGATATAGATTTTAACTTTCACTAGACTTAGACTTTAGAAATCCTAGACTTAGACTTTAGTTTCATAAAATCACAAAGTTTCTTTGCCCTTAGATGTAAATTTTATTTCCAAAAAATTTAAAAAACTAAATCAAAAAATTAGTATATGCCCTTAGACGAAGATCTTAGGAATAAAATTAAAATTAGTATTGAGTTAATACAAGAATTAGAAGATCAAAAATTTAGATATCAGTTTCTTTTATCATTAGCTTCTTACAGATCCCTAGAAAATTATAGTTTAAAAAATCAGTTTCTTTTATCACTAGCTTCTGGTAGATCTCTAGAAAATTACAGTTTAAAAATTTCTCAGATAAACAGACAGCTAACTATAAATCAAGAAGCCTTAAAATTAGCTATACAACAGCTAGAAGACCTTTTAGCATAACTGTAGAATTAATTAGATGATTCTCAGCCCAATCCCAAATAGTGGTAGACCACTAACTCACAACCCCAAAAAACAAAAAAAAAAAAAAAAAAACAGCGGGTCCCACTAGAAGACTCCTACAAAATTGCAAAAACAGAAATGTTCTATGTGACTCTTTCAATTTGCAAAGATCGCCTAGAAGCATCACTTCCCAAGTCGACATCAATAATCGGCGCTCCAGCAGAAAAAGACAGAGACCATAGAAGATAAAGATTCTCCACAGATATCCGGAAAAATGCACGCCAAGAAAAGACAAAAAAGATTTTTGTAGATATTTTGTGTCTGTAATTTTTGTGTCTGTAATTATTTGAGTCTGTCAGTAATAAGGATTTTCCTTCACTCACTACTTTAATAAAGTGGATATCTCTCATCCTGCTTTATTAAAGAAAAGCTGTGAAAATCTTTATACGTATCTTGCAAATAATTATAGTGTCAAAATTTTGTCAAAAATGAAGGATTGAATGATAGGCGATGGGGCCCAAAGCAGTACCCGATATCATTATCCTACTACCTTATTGATAAAATTTAGTTTCCTTGAGTCAAACATGCATATAATTGCATGTATCTAATTTTGTTTTTATTATAAGTTTGTTTTTTCAAAGTCTATTAGTTATAGGTTGTCATAGTCCAATAGGTTTTGAATTTATCAAATCCATAGACGTAGCATGGATATGGATTTGAAGTCTTTTTTGTTTTTATCCCTTTCTAAGTTGTATAAATTGGCATATTTGCCAACGAATTGAGCAGAACGAAAAATACAGAGAACACACCACTTCACTCTGCTTTGTAATTTCCAACCCCTCTCAAAAACCTCTACGTGTATTTTCAGAGTTTCAGAGTCTGTAATATAATCTTTGTAAGTATATTTCTTATTAATATGAAGTGTGAGTAGTTTCTCTTTTTCCTTAAATATTTCGAAAGGGTAACTCTTCTATTCTAAAAATTTATTTTCTGTTTGGAAAAAATTAAATTTATGGAATGCTTGTTTGCTCATTAATATTACATGCTTTGAACCTTCGTAGTATCTTCAGTTTTCTAATTTGTTACTGAGTGACCTTAGCTGAAGAGCCCGTTTGAGCCGTGGATAGGCGTTGGAGGGCAAATTGTAGGCAGAAAGGGAAAAGTAAAAATTAGAGAATAAAAATATACTATGTTGAACGAGGCTTAGTCTCAAGGTGGGAGTACATGTAATGAAAATAAACATTTCATAAAAAGAATTTTTGCCATAGAAAATAATTTTAGAATAAGAGGAGAGCAACCCGAGTAAAAATATTAAGGAAATATTATATAAGAATTTCAAAAAATCAAAAAATTCCTATGCCCCTAGAAGTAGACAATAATTTTCAAAAAACCCAAAATTCCTTAGACGTAGACTTTAACTTTCAAAAAATCCAAAAAATCCAAAAAATTTAGTTGATATAGATTCTAACTTTCACTAGACTTAGACTTTAGAAATCCTAGACTTAGACTTTAGTTTCATAAAATCACAAAGTTTCTTTGCCCTTAGATGTAAATTTTATTTCCAAAAAATTAAAAAACTAAATCAAAAAATTAGTATATGCCCCTAGACGAAGATCTTAGGAATAAAATTAAAATTAGTATTGAGTTAATACAAGAATTAGAAGATCAAAAATTTAGATATCAGTTTCTTTTATCATTAGCTTCTTACAGATCCCTAGAAAATTATAGTTTAAAAAATCAGTTTCTTTTATCACTAGCTTCTGGTAGATCTCTAGAAAATTACAGTTTAAAAATTTCTCAGATAAACAGACAGCTAACTATAAATCAAGAAGCCTTAAAATTAGCTATACAACAGCTAGAAGACCTTTTAGCATAACTGTAGAATTAATTAGATGATTCTCAGCCCAATCCCAAATAGTGGTAGACCACTAACTCACAACCCAACAAAAATTGGTATCAGAGCAGTGTTCGGTTTTAGGACAGTTTTAAAGTAGTTTATGCATTTTGCTTATGGTAATAGAGTAGTTTTTATTTTTGGAGATTTTAGTTATAAATTTCATATTATAGTAGCTTTTAATAATTTTAAATTAGGAGTTAATTTTGTGTATGAAAAGAGTAGAGTATCTAGATTTAGAACTCAGCAGCCATAACCATCGCCATAGCATAAATAAAAATAATTTCCGTTGTAATTTTGAAGATAGTTTTACACATCAGATTCATAGTGAACATAATCCTCAGCTAAATAGTATCATAGATTATCAGATAAATTTTGCAGAAAATATTAAAAAGGACATAGATAAAATTAGTAATCTTTTTATTTCATCCATAGAACATCTTCGTAATAATCGCAGTTTAATTAAAGATCAAGATAAAAAATTAGATTATATCCAAGATCAGTGTAGTTCCATCCTACAAAAAAGAATAGATTTAAATTTAGAAAAATTTTCCACTAAGCTAGAAATAGAAACATTAATTTCAGCTACAAATCAAATAGCTAAACAAATAGAACAGATTAATCAAATTCAAGATAATTTAAAACAAAAATTAGAAATTTTAGAACAATTAGTTAGGTCTTAGTTTATGAGTAGTGATAAAAAAGCTAATAGAGATTATCAGACAATTTTAAAACAAGCAGAAGATTTTCATAATAATCCAGAAAGAATCAGTATTTATCAAGGAGTAAGTCAATCAGATAAAATAACGGTAAGACAGAATAATATAGAAATTTTATTTTTAATTAGAATTTGCGAAAAATTTGACTATCTATTAGAATAGATACACAGTTTAGAAAATCGTTTAGCCACTTTAGAAAAAACAATACTTCAAAAAGGAAAAGGAGTAGAAGTATCCAACAGACCCCAATCTCAGATAAACGAGGAAGATATAGCTAAATATTTTGAAAAGCTTAAGTTACCACCAAAGAAATCAGTCTGTAGAGTTTACAGAAAATAAAAATGTTTAAACAGCTAATTAAGGGTAGTAGTAGCAAAAAGCGTAATAATGATGAAGATATTAAGGTAGAAGAATTTGTAGATGTAGAACAACAGATAGAAAAATTTAAGAAAGAAAAATTAGAATTAATTCCAGCTAAATATGTGTATAGATTAGGAAAGATACATAAAAAACAATATTTATTTAAACATTATAGTGAACAGATGATTAGTGTAACTCAGGAAGATGAAAAAATAGAGCTAAATTTAATAGAGAGAGAAAGTTATAAATATGCAGTAAATGAACACCTTAAAATGACTCACTTAGGATTAGTAGTAGTAGGAGTTAAAGCATTAACCAGAGAAAATTTAGGAGCCAAAGTTTTTGTATGTCTTTATGATGATAGATTTAATGATGTAGGACAAAGTCTTTTAGGCAGTTATGAATTAGATATGAATGATAAAGGAGGAATAGTTTATTTTACACCAGATTTCTTATTACCAACCTCAACCTTTCATAAAAAGATAAAAATAGGAATAAAGAGTAGAGGATACAAAATGAAAAAAGGAGAAAAGAATTTATTAGTTTGCACAGGATTTTTCGGTTTAGCAGTATCAGAAAGCAATACTCATTATAGACTCACAAATGATCAGATAGTTAAATTATTAGGCGCAAAAGGAATAAAAGCATTACCAGCTAAAAAATTCAGTTCTGAAGATAATGCAGCACTAGATTGGAAATTAGGAGACTTTTTAGGACAAAAAAGATTAGCCCCTCAAGATAATTTATTATATCAGGCAGCAGATGGAAATTATGCAGTTAGATTCACTCAGTATACTTATGTAGCACCAGAAAAATCTGAAGATGATGAATTTAGCAGTGTAGATAGAGAAGAAAATCAAGATAATCGTAGTGAAATAAATCAGCTTTACGTAATGACAGAAGAAAAAACAGTATCACAAAATAAGATATATAATATTGATGAGATAGATTTAGAAAAATTTACCCTAGAAGATATGAACAAAATATTAGATGCCAGATATGCTGAATACTTAGCCAGAGGAGATACCCATGACGAAGCAGTATCATTTTTAGATCAAGAATTTCATACAGAATATGTAGATGATATTATAGAAGATATTATACATCCCAGCAAAATATTTAGAATACCAGAAAAACCTAAGGTAGAAGATACTAAAATATTAGAACAATTTAAGTTAGAAGACACTTTTTATATGAACACAGAAAGCACAGGAACTAGTAACCCACAACCAACTGTACAAGATCCCGTAGAACCAATACAGTATACAGTAGGAGGAAGAAGGCCATTAGCAAACACAGGACGTAGCGAAGCAGACCCAAATAAAAGCTATAGATTTCATGGAAAGCGTAGACAACCAGATATGAGTATACAATTACAGCCAGCTAATAACCAGGGAACCCTTTTAGATTTAGCTAGATTCGACCCTCAGATATGGCAAGAAGTAATAGAAAGATGGGAAAAAGATGCAGTAAAGGCATGGATAAGTAATCCTTATGAGACAACTGATATGTGGGACTTTATGGAAACACTTTTAGGAGACTCAGCTTTTAATATATACCTAACATTTAAAGGAAAATATGAAGAGATAATTAGACAACTTAAGGACTTAGGAGATAACCCGTGGAATTTTACAAGTTTTATAAAAGAAATACTTATAGGATATGACCCTTCTAGAAGAAATACTTATACTCAAAGCATAGCATTAACTGAATTAGATCAAATGACTTTAGGAAGTTGGAGATATATTGTACCCTTTAGCAAAGAATACTTAGCCATAGCAGCTAGAACTGGAAAAAGTTTTGATGAAGAGATAGGAAATAAATATTTCAGAAAATTACCCGGAGAACTAGGAAGAGAAATAGAAAATAAATGGTCAATTTATTATACAAACTTACCAGCTCAAATAGCCTCAGGAGAAGTAAAAATAAAAGGAAGTTTAGGAATAGGACCTAGAATAATTTTCACATTTCAAAGACTCAGAGAAAAATGTATAGAAGTTAAAATACAGAAAGATTTAAAGAAACAAAATTATGGTTTTTGTAGCAGTGTAATATATACCCCTCAGCAATACGAAGATAAATATAATAGGAAAAAATACAAAAAATATGGAAAATATAGAAAAGATAAATATTGGAAGAAAAATTATAGAAAACCATGGAAAAGACAGAAATTCATTAGGAAAAGTAGAACTTTTAATAAGACAAATTACAAAAAATTACCCCAAGATGAAAAAGATAAAAGAAAACAAAGATATGTTAAAAAGCCCAATAGTAAAAAATGTAATTGTTATATATGTGGAGAACCCAATCATTTTGCTAAAAACTGCACAAAAAGATACAAGCCTAATACTACTAAACAGATAGAAAGATTAAATATTATAGAAGACTTAGAAGAAGATATAGTCAGCATAAATAGTGATGATTCAGATGTATATAGTATAGTCAGTAATTATGAATATCAATTAGAAGCTATAAGCTCAGATAGTGATTCAGAAAGTGATACAGATGTAGATAATCTTTTAGGACAGCTTAACCAAGAAATAGGAAAAACTCAAGATATTTTCTTTATGATGGAATGTAATCCAGATACTGAATGTCAGCATAGTTTTCAAATAGGATTAGGATTTGATACAACTAGATGCAGCTATTGTAATTGGTTTCCAGCCAGAAATAAAAGAGCTCAATGTTTATTATGCAGCATAACCTATTGTATAATTTGTGTAGAAAAATTAAATATGACACATAAGATAAGATTAGAATCTACTAGGAAAGATAACAGTATTGAAAACAGAGAATTACAACTAACAAATAGAGAATTAGAAGTACAAGTGCGAGAACTAAAACTTCAAATACGAGAGATAGAAATTAAGACCAGTTTTGACATAGAGTGTTTAGAATTGGAAAATAAACAGCTTAAACAGCAGTTAGAACAATTTCACAGTAAATACCCCTTAAAAGATAAATTAGTTGAAGATCATATGAACTCTTTAGAATTAGTCAATTTAGTTGATTCTCAACCCCTTAGTCAATACTCTCAAACTCAACCAGATAGTACATATTTACCATTTAATTACCCTGTTATACCCAAGTCTAATTTAGTCGAGATTTCTTGTGTAATTAAGTTTATAGAAAAAACCCTTAGCATAGATGCCATGATAGATACAGGAGCTAGTAAATCATACATAGAACAACACGTAGTTCCACCAGGATGGAGTACAGCCTTAGCAACACCAGCTTTAGTCAGCATAGCCGACGGCACCAAACAAACGTATACACATTGCATTAATGGCGCCCAGATTAGTTTTCACCCTCTAGGTTCTCAAGATCAGCACATAGAATGGTTTCCTTACCACAAGTTTGGATAGGCAATAGCAGACAGAATCATCCTTTCATTCTAGGACTTAATTTCATACTTAGTTTACAAGGCGGTATGATAATCAGTCAACACAACATCAGCTTCTTTAAACGAACTATCAATACACCAACCGTTTATGCCCTTAGCACTATAGCCCATTCATCAGAGTTGCGTGCGAAGCGTGGTGGTACCATAGGAGTAGATTCAGTTCCCGCTAGGTTTTTATTTCCAAGTAGAAATATTTTTCCCGAGCTAGCCCAAATATACATCCCTAATGAGATAGTAAACACTTCTTTAAATAAATTAGATATGGAAAACTATGAGCTAGAAGATTTTGAAGAAGTTCATTTTGGAGATAAAGGAGATTATTGGAACTTAGAAGATTTTCAAGAAATAGTTAATTTAGAATTAATTTTTGCAAAAATAAGAAAAATAAAGAAAAAACCAACATACAAAAGGACAGAAAATGATTTAGATGAGATAATAAGATTAGCAGAAACAACAGAAATTTTAGGAGAACAGCCCATGAAATATTGGGAGAGAAATAAAATTTTAGCCAGTTTAGATATAAAAAATAGAGACTATAGGATTACCTCAGCACAAATAGATCACACACCAGCAGATATAGAAGAGTTTAGAACTCAGATTAAAGAATTGTTAGATTTAGGAGTAATTAGACCTAGTAATAGTCCACATAGAAGCGCAGCATTTATGGTTAGAAATCATGCAGAGATAAAAAGAGGAAAAGCTAGAATGGTAATAAATTATAAAAGATTAAATGATAATACAGAAGACGATAAATACAATATACCAGATAAAGATCAGCTTATAAATAGAATACAGACAGCAAAGATATTTAGTAAATTTGATTGTAAATCAGGATTTTGGCAGATAAAAATGGAAGAGGAAAGTATACCATGGACAGCCTTTTGTTGCCCACAGGGACATTATGAATGGCTAGTCATGCCCTTTGGATTAAAAAATGCACCTTCCATATTTCAGCGTAAAATGGATAGTATATTTAATAAATATAGCTTTATATTGGTATATATTGATGACATCTTAGTCTTTAGTCCAGATAAAAATAGTCACATAGATCATTTGTATATAACATTAGAAGAATTCATAAATAATGGTATAATAATTAGCAAAAAGAAGATGGTATTAAATACACCTCACATAGAATTTTTAGGAATGGAGCTAGGAGATGGAAAAATTAAACTACAACCTCATATAGTTAAGAAAATTTTAGATTATCCAGATAAATTAGAAGACACTAAAAAGCTTCAATCATTTTTAGGAATTTTAAATTATGCACGAATGTACATTCCCAACCTTAGCAAAATAATAGGACCACTATACAGTAAAACCACACCCACAGGACAAAAATATTTTAATCAGCAAGATATAGCCTTAGTCAGGAAAATTAAGGACATTTGTAGAAATTTACCAGACCTGCAGCTTCCTTTAGAATCAGAATACATAGTTGTAGAAACAGATGCAAGTCAGCTAGGATGGGGAACAATCTTGTTAGCTAAACCTAGTAAATATGATAGTAAGAATAAAGAACGCATTTGTAGATATAGTTCTGGAAAATTTAAAGAAAAAGATACAACCATGACCAGCTTAGATTTCGAGATATTAGGGGTAGTCTATGCAATAAATAAATTTAGATTATTTTTGCACAAACCATTTACAATTAGAACAGATTGTGAGGCAATAGTTAGATTCCATAATAAACTTAATGAGCGTAAATTAAGTACTAGAAGATGGGCAAAATTTTTAGATTGTATAGTAGGACAAGGATATAAGGTAGAATTTGAACACATTAAGGGTAGTGATAATAGGCTAACAGATTGGTTAAGTAGGAGAATTTATTTAGAAAAAGAAGATAACCGGTTTAACTTTTGTGCAGATAATGGAGAACAGCAAGACCATGAATTTTGGAGGATTCTCTCTTCCCATTCATGAAGGCAGAACAAAATTCAGACCCTTGACAGGAATAGAGGTAGATTCAGTCCAGCAGTGTCTTTTAGATAACCTTTGGAATAGTCAGAACCACCCAGCTAAACGCCTTTCAGCCTTAAACTCTCTCAGTATATATTTTTCAAAAATCCAAAATAAACCTCTGTCAAAAAGTTTTTCTTTCTATGTAATAGTTAAAGGAACCAAGCCTGGTATTTACCATGATTGGATTACAGAAGTAAATCCCTTAGTAAGATATTTTCCTATGCCTCAGTTTAAAGGTTTTTATGATTTTGAGTCAGCCAGTACCTATGCCCGAAGACAAATAGGAACCAGTTACCATATTAGCCAGCTAGCTAAAGATTACCTGGACACATTGAGCAAGATGAAGTCAACCATCTTTGCTACCAGTGGAGCTCCAGCTAGCCAGATAATTGAAAGCAGTAGTTCAGGAAGTAGTAGTAGCAGTTCTAACCCTCAGACAGATCCTCAAAATCCTCTCCAATTATGCAGACATTGTGAAGGCCTTACCAGAAATTTCAAGAAAATTATGGATAAAGGCAAAAGAGTCAGTGAAGAGCTAGACCAGCTCCGAGACGAAGAAAAACAATTGAGAGCAACCATTCGAACCCTAACTAGTCAGCTTAAAAAATTAGCTCCAGAAAAAACACCAACCTCCTTACCTAGCCCAGAAATCAAACAACTCACCAGTGAGGAATTTGACCAATTGAGTGCTAGAATGTATTTCTTCAGGCATTCTATCATTCGATCCCTTTGTGAGACAAGCCAAATAATAGAAGACCTAAAACCCTATATTTATACCTTAGCCGAAGATAGCAGAAATAACGAGTTAGTCATTATTCAGCAATTTCTTCAGGATCTCTCCATAGCAAAAGTCGACTGCCCTGGCTTAGCCTATCATTGGATCTATAGTTACGAAGATAAAGAGCAGCCCTGCTTAGAAGAAGAAAAATGCAAAAAGAGGTCCGAACATTTTGGTAGATGTCAGTGTAACCTAGATTTCAGCATCTGTTTTTGCCAGATAAATCTAGCCACATTCGAGCCATTGGAGATAGAAATTCGAGGCAAAACTTGTTCTCTAACAGCTCCAAAATTGTTAGATTATGGTTTTGTCACCAGATTAATTTTTTCAGAACCAAATCAGACAGATAGTTTTGGACACAAGCTTGCTCATACAGTACAGTGCGTAATGGAAGAACATCATCCGTATGTGGAAGCCTTGATAGACAGCAAACTACCAGAGTGGAAGGGAGTATGGTGCAATTCAGCTAAACACAAAATGTACCTCAGAGGAACCTCTACATTCCCAGGATACCCGGGACTTCTCAATAGGAGACCCTGGCCCTGCAAAAGATTTCCACTAAAAGATCAGCTCAATAAATGGAGAAAATTTGCCAAAGACACTTTACTAGCTTATAATGGAAATTATGGACATTTAGTTTGTGAAGATAGACATCAGAAGATATACTGCAATCTAGCTATCCCAGGATATCCATTCAGCCAAGAGACATTCGTCAATGAAAGTCAGTACCCTAATTATCAGCATGGCGTTTCACATGTATCACCGGTAATGGAAGAAAATGATCAAGAATGGGAACCACCCATGGGAGATGGGGAAGACTTTTATGACCAACTCTCAGCAGCAGATCTGGATGACTTAGCAGATAGAATGTATGGCTAAAAAAAAAAAAAAAAAAAAAAAAAAAAAAAAACAGCGGGTAGTGTATATGATATTAAATTCAATAATTGAACTAATGATATAATTTTTATTTTCACCTTTATACTTTTTCTATCCCTACTTTATCTTTATTCTCGCACACTTCATTGTCGGGTGCTGCCACTTCGCCGGGTCAAGAAAAAATTGTTATCGTGAAAATGTCCCAGACTGTTCAGAGACTTCGTGTTGTATTCTGATCGAAATTTGTCTGTGTCTAGAACGGTGGATGAGCTTTATTGGTGTGGATGAGCTTCATTGGTGCCTCGATAGTAGATCCCTTCCTATGGATTGGGTTAAATCAGGCTGACAACCAAACTATCCCGAGGCCAGGACCTATGAATGTAGTGATAACAATTCAGAACATCCTTTTTTCCGATAAAAAAAAAAAAAGAAAAGGTAGACAAGTGAACAGAACTTTCAAATTGGCAATAAAATAAAATAAAATAAAATAAAATTTGAGCCTAAAAAAAATAATTTTAGCCAAAATAAAAAATTTTAATTTTGAACTATTGATCTAAAGGTTTGATTGGAAAGTAATAATTTTAGCTTAAAAGTCAAAAAATAACTAAAAAAATAAAAAAAAAAGTCTATAACCTATACCAAAAAATTAAATATTCTCTTTTTTCTCTACTTTTTACACATCTTTTTGTAAAATTTCAAAAGTCATTCTAAATATACAAGTTTTTTTACCGCATATTTTAGCCAAAAAGTCAAAAATTTACTAAAATAGCCTATTCTTTTTTAGTTTTTTTTCAAAACTCTTAACCAAAGAAATTTTATATTTTCAAATCATAATTCCAAAACTTACAAACTCAAAATGCAACTCTATTTTCAAATCATAATTCTAAAACTCTACCAAATACTACCTTAGTTTTTTTTTTTTAATGTTAAAAGGTAGACAAAGGATGTAACCAAAAAGAGGTTAAAAATTAAAAAGCTATTTTTAATTTGGAAAATGTCTCATAGCTCAAAGTTTGTGGCTCAAAAGTGGCTCAAATGGCCAAAACGCCATCGTTTTGGCCATTTTTATGTTGTTCTGTACTCAAAACGACGTCGTTTTGAGTACTTGAGCCACTTTTTAGTCACAAAATTTGAGTTACGTAGCATTGTCGTTTTAATTTCCTTCCCAAAAGAGACCTAAATAAGTGCACTTATTTTAGTCACATCACCTTTTATTTTTATATATATATATATTTTTTTTTGTAAAAAGTTAAAAAATATACTTAAGATTCATTTAGGATGTGGGTTGATTTTTTGGCTATTTTAGCTTAAGCAAAAATGTCTCATTTGGGATGGACTTTTTGATTGTTTTGACTTTTGTGAAAAAAATAAATGATTATGGTTTGGATGTAACATTTTGTCTTATTGATTATGTAACCTATTTTGTCTTTTTATTGCTATTTTAACCTAATGATTGAATACATTTTGCCTAGCGTTGAAGGTTAGCTACATGTAACAAGTGAATATGAGTTGAGCCAAAATGCCTAATCATATGCTTAGTGCATTGGAATTGAAAAAAGTGAATCACACTAGATATTTTAACTAGCAAGTATTATATGTTTAGTGCATTGGAAATGCTTGTCAAACGAGCACTTATTTAAATTATTCCAAACAATCTCTTAAATTTGTTTTAAGAAGTAAGAAAAAATTTAATTTATTGATTTGTTATAATTTTTTTTAAAAAAATACACAAATAGTAAAGAGTTGATATAACTCAAATCAATAAGTTGATTTCTTTTCATGTTCCAAAAGAAGCCTTATTTTATTGATTTTTTTTGATCGTTTAGCAACCTTTACTAAAGAAGTTAAAAAGTTACTATAAGTTGTTACATTAGTCTCTCTACTTTTTTATTTATCTTTTCATAAAAAGTTAAAAAATTACTAAAATAGCATGTTTCCAAACGAGGCCATTTAAAATTTAATTCAAAAAAATAATTTAATTCAAAAATAAATATTTTTTTTTTCTAAATAATAGATGGCGATTGACAATTGTAAAAAAAAAAAAAATTATATTGTTCCGTTCAACCAAGTGGACGACCGAATAAATAAAAAATTCAAAAATTATTTAATTTACCAAACATATTTTCAAAATGTATTTTGAAATTGATTTAGAATCATAATTTCAAAATTCAAACCAAACATAACATTCAAATATTATTGAAAATCACACCAACCTAACTTTTGGGGTCTTTTGAGAACAATGATAAAAAGTCAATTTTTTAGTTTTTTAATTTTTTTAGCCAAAAAAGTCAATTTTTTTTACTCAAAACAATTCAATTTTTTATCAAAAAAACACCAAAAAAGACAAAAAACTAAAAAATTAACTTTTTATCAACTTTTCAAAACACCACTTTAATCTGTTTCTCCAAACAATCCCTTTCATGTCAAGTAGTGCCTAACTTACCATTGAAATAAATAAATAAATAAAAACCCCTCATCCAAACGGATCCATGGAGTTTTGAATTTGGACACAGCCAGCCAGCCAATAGTCTCTCGTGTCGCGTGAGTGGTGATCCTTGATGAGAGAAAACGGCGTCGTAACATATTTCAAACTCCACTTCCCCTGAAAACCCTAGAATAGTAGTACAGGTTTGGTCTTTGCAGAAAAAGGTTGGGTCTTTTCAGCCTTGTCCACACCACAAACACAGAGAGAAGAGAGAGGAAAGAGCCAGAGATTCCAACAACAATGGCTCAGTTACAGGCCATCTCATCGAGTTCATCTCCCAACCTCATCTTCTACGGACCCAAGCAAGGTATTCTCACTCACTCACTCGTACATGTCTTTGTGTGTGTATGTGTTTCGTTTTTTTTAACACTCCCTACATTTTGTTCTCGTGTCATGTCTTTGTAATTTTAATTAGCTTGATTTTGATTTTAAATTTATGATTTTATCTCAACCAATTCAATGACTATTTTGTTTCAAATACCCTAATCATCGTTATCAATTAGACTTAAGTTGACACGAAATTACAGGACTAAAATGACACACAGGAGAAACGTAGGGACTGTAATTTATCCCTCTCTTTTTTTCATAGCATACATCAGACCAGAAATTGATGATATGGTGAGAAATTAACTATTTATGCGAATACAGACATTAAATTTCTCTTATTTTTTGTGGGTATTTGCTAAGCTTCTAATTGTAATAAAATTTGTTTCATTTATAGATCCATTCCTACATCCTGATAAAGTATTCTGTTCAAAGAAGTTGCCTTCATTCCAAGAGGTAGTAGTCTTTTATTTCCCCCCGATCAAGATTTGTTATTATTATTTATTTAAATTTTAATATTTTTTTGGGTGTCATACATGATAGATGGGTTATTTGTGTGAAGGTATTGATGGTATTATTTTATTCTATTTTGATTTTCTTTTTCTTTTTGGGTATGGCAGCTAGGGGTGAGAGCGAGTGAGCTTTATGGGCACACAATTGTTCATAGCAATGGGAATCTTACTAAAGCTTGTAGCAATAAAGGTATCAAGCTAAGTGTTTGTGTTTCTATAGTCTATTTTGTTGGAAATTTAAAATTGTGGAATTCTATAATCTATATGTTGCCATACATTTTTATATGATGACGATTGATGGAACAAATTCGCACAACAAAGACAAGGGGGTTGTTTTTGGAGTTTCTCAGATAAAAGGAACTCATGTTGATTTCTTTACTAGTGACAATATATTTTTATAAAGTATATTAGTGGCAATAGTTTTTTCAATGTATCATGTTAGGCCTTTTTATTGTTATTGTACTTTCCTTCTAAGTACTACCTTTTCTGTTTTGGGTTTTGTTCACCACACCTTTATTTTTCCACAATATCAGTCTTCTGTCTCATAAATCATAAGTATTGAGACACGGTTGACCCTTTTCAAATTATAACTATAGTTTCAGCTTGTTATTTTTCTCATCTGATTACATAACATCAAAATGGAACCAAATTCGGGAAAGACTCCAACCTTGGATAATTACTTAGTGGTATATTTCTTGTACATTTTCTAAAGCTCTTGATATATTCTGTTTGATATTTCATTTATTCCTTTTTCTTGCATTTTCTTTAATGTTTTGGCCTTAAAAGTGCAGCTATTCAAGCGGTTTTGAGCAGTGAAAAAGAGACGGTAGCCTCTTCAGCTGGCAGTGGGGGAGTTTTACGCAAAAAATTAAATAAAGTGGTTTTGGCCTATAGTGGTGGTTTAGATACCTCAGTCATTGTCCCATGGCTAAGGTAGGCTCAAAAATTTTGTCAAGGCATGTTTACTCATGTTGTATCTGAAAATACATCGTTATTTGCAAGCACCTACATGTTACAGACATCCTATTTTCCAAAGAACAACTACCATTCTAAGTAGTGTGGTATATTCAGTCTTAAACTGGTGTTGATTTCTATTTGTTGGATGGGACAAAAATGCACATGACATGTTCTGGTGTAACATTTCTGTTTAATGTCGAGTTTAGGATGTAACTTTATGGAGAGAGTGCTGGCTGCATATTCTTCAGTTCCATGCTACAAATAGCATTTTTTTTCCAGCTCATGTTCATGCCTGTGATATGTTCTATAATTTTGCTTTTACTTACTTGTATTCTGGAGCATTGACTGCATATCCTTTTAAATAATTATATTCTCTGTTTGTGTAATCTTGTATCATTTTGCATATCGCAGGGAGAATTATGGCTGCGAGGTGGTTTGCTTCACTGCGGATGTTGGTCAAGTATGCTGTAATTTCAAATATTCACATACTTTAAGCTTTGAATTTTTCTTTCAATCTACTACTTGGTGATGAATTCTATTAAATAAAGAGTAGTTTAAGCTGAGGTTATATTCTTTTGTTTGTGCAATAGCATGATGAACTTCGTATGTGTGTCATTGTTTTACCCATGTGTGTGATACCAAATGCTAATTTTCAACAGGGTGTAAGTGAATTGAAAGGTTTAGAAGAAAAAGCCAAGGCAAGTGGAGCTTGTCAATTAGTCGTGAAGGATTTGAGGGAGGAATTTGTGAAAGACTACATATATCCTTGTTTGCGAGCTGGCGCAATCTATGAAAGGAAGTACTTGCTGGGGACCTCAATGGCCCGCCCTGTTATTGCCAAGGTGAGCAACAAGGATGATTAAGAATTGAGGTTAAGAGTGATTATATGCAACTGCTTCTGTTAAATGTCCTTTACTTATGTAGATGCATAGCTGCAATTTTTAAGCTTTCTTCATTCAGTGCTGTCAGCTCTTATGATCGGTTTCACATTCACTTCAGCTCACTAAGAAAGATAGGCATGGATGTGGAAGCAAGTCCCTTTTGGTATTGTCTATTAAACCAAATGAGAAAGCTTTCTTTCCCCTTAAGAATCTGAGATGACTAAAAGCTCACATGCTGCATTCTTCCATTTTCTTTTTCTTCTCTTTGCTAGTATAAGCTTCCTGTTGTCTCCATAATTTTCTACATGGTCTACATCTTGTTACTTAATGAATTAAATTACCCATGTTTTATGTGCTATTTCATGTGTTTGCATGTCATGTTTGTTTTTATTTGAAATGTTGCTGTTTGGTAAAACCTGTTATTTGCAAGTACATGCATTTCTTTTCATGGGAATTAGAGTTAAACACTCTTTTGATAATGGGGCTGAAGTTTGGCTCTTTGGCCAATGATATTTTGCCTCAGAGATGAATGCAGCACCCTATAAGAAGTTGGTCCTTTCAGTTGAATTCAGATGGACATCTCAAAATCCTACCTGAACATCTAGGAAGGAAACATAAGCATTTCCGCAATTTTCTTTTTATTTTATTTATCCCCCCCTTCTGTTCATGGGAATTCGAGGTAAAACACCTTTTTGATAATATGGGTCTGAAGTTTGGCACTTTGGCACGTGATATTATGGCTCAGAGATGAATGCAGCATCCTATAACAAATTTTCCTTTCAGTTAAATTCAGATGGACTTCTCAGAATCTTACCTGAACAGCTAGGGAGGAAACATAGGCCTTGCAGTAATCTCCTTCTTATTTTACTGTATCCCCTTCTATTCATCAGAATTAGAGTAAAAACACTTCTTTTTTTTTTTCTTTAATTATAATGGGGCTGAAGTTTGACTCTTTGGCACATGATATTATGCTTCAGAGATGAATGCAGCACCCTATTACAAATTGGCCTTTTCCGTTGAATTCAGATGGACATCTCAGTATCCTACCTGACAATCTAGGAAGGAAACATATGCCTTACAACAATCAATCCCCTTCTAATCAGGAGTCGGGATGTTTGGTGGCGGAAGGGATGGAGGGTGGTCAAATTACTAGTTAATGTAGAAGTAATGTTCTTTTCCCATATATGGATGCTTCAGTACAGAAATGTTTCTTTGATGGTTCGAATTGTCAAACTCAGCTAATTTCTTGGCAATGTGCTGGATTGAGGTAGTTTTGACAAGTGTAAAGCTTGTGAACATTTGTTGGTAAAACGATGCTCACTTGCCATTGTTTCTTTTAAAGAAGTGAATCATTTTCCAACCAGTGGCTGTTGTGTCATCTGTTTGCTGTTTCATATAGTTGGGTTTCTTCCCTATCTTTTAATGTATTTAGTATCTCAAAATATAAAGTACAAGTTTTCTTTTCCAATGGAGGATCTGCTTTGCTGCTTGGCTTTTATTATCTCTTGAGTTTGAATTTTACCAGATTTGAGGATCTGTTTTAGTTGTCTTGTACAAGTTATACACTCTTATCATTCATCTGCAATGGTAGGCCATGGTTGATGTTGCTAGAGAAGTTGGAGCTGATGCTGTTTCTCATGGATGCACTGGGAAGGGAAACGATCAGGCATGCTTCTGCAAAAAAAATAAAAAAAAATAAAAAAAAATCAGTGTTTGTTATTGTTTTTAAAAGTTAACATGGCAGATCTTGTAAATTACTCAACAGTCCTGCCTTTTTATATATACAGGTCCGCTTTGAGCTCACTTTCTTTGCTCTAAATCCTGAACTCAATGTTGTGGCTCCCTGGAGGGAATGGGAAATCAGAGGGAGAGAAGATGCTATTGAATATGCTAAGAAACATAATGTACCTGTCCCAGTGACCAAGAAATCCATCTACAGCAGAGACAGGAACTTATGGCACCTCAGTCACGAGGTATTCTGCAAGCTTTTGTTTTGGGTTTTTGGCTGCTTATAATATATATCCTGTTGCCAACATTAGTTGTTGGCAGCAATACCCCCACTCTCTTTTCTTTTTTCCTCTTTATTTTATTTGTTTGGTTTATGCTGAGCTCAGTACACAGTTCAATTTCTGGAATTAAGGTTTTGTAGTTTTGTTTGTTGATCTTGAGTGATGATTGTTTGGAGTTAAATTCTGCAAGTCATTTATGAGGACTGGTGTCAAGACAGGTCGTGTGTGCCTTGATTTTTCTTGATTGTCACTGTAAATCTTGTAGTTACTAATGTACATGTTAAACCTTTGAAACATGTTTGTTTGGAATTGTCAAGGAGAAAAAAATGGAGTCTCAATTTAGTAATTGTTATATAGATTTCTTGTATGGTACTTTTTGCTGAATTTTTGTATACAAATTTCTTGATGTCAGTTATGTTATTACAAGTCAAATTTATGGGATTTAGTTGACTCAATCTTGTTATTGTCTTCTCCCCTAGTTTTTTCTTGTCCTTCTGTGTGAGGAGTAGATGTCAGATGGCATGGGAGCAGTTCCTCTCTGCCTTACATGTGTATGTGGAATGAGAGAAACCAGAGGTGTTTTGATAGTTGTGAGAAGTCTATTTTGTGATTGAAAGGAACTATTTTTTTCTCCATTCTTTTTTTGGGCTTGGGGAGAACATTCCACTCTCTATACTTGATTTTGTGACTTTTTAGTATTGAATACATGCCTACCTGGGATTTTTTGGTCTCTTACTTATTGTATACTGTGTGTACAGTACAGTCTGTGCCCCCTTTCTGGCATTTGATTAGTGAATTTTACTTATTAAAAAAAATGCGAGGTCTTAATTCTTTCTGAATTTTACTTATTTACTAAGAATTTCTTCTCTCTCTCTCTCTCTTGTGGTTTTGCAATGAAGGGAGACATCCTGGAAGACCCAGCAAATGAGCCGCAGAAGGATATGTACATGATGTCCATTGACCCAGAAGATGCACCTAACCAACCTGAGTAAGTTTCTTGTTTAATGTGCATTTCAATTCCTTTACATTAGTTGCTCTTTTTGATTTATTCACTTGTTTATTTCCTTTACATGTGCTCGAATCCCACGCAGATACGTAGAAATAGGGATAGTTTCAGGACTCCCCATTTCAGTGAACGGAAAGGAGCTCTCCCCTGCATCTCTTCTCTCTGAGCTAAACGAAATTGGTGGGAGACACGGAATTGGCCGCATTGACATGGTTGAAAACCGTCTTGTTGGTATGAAAAGTCGTGGAGTCTATGAAACTCCAGGTGGGACCATCCTCTTTGCCGCTGCACGTGAACTTGAATCTCTTACGCTCGATCGTGAAACAATTCAAGTAAAAGACACCCTTGCCCTCAAATATGCCGAGCTGGTGTACGCAGGCAGGTGGTTTGACCCACTTCGCGAGTCAATGGATGCATTCATGGAGAAGATCACAGCAACTACCACTGGATCGGTGACTCTCAAACTGTACAAAGGTTCGGTTACTGTGACTGGACGAAAAAGCCCCTATAGTCTATACAGGCAAGATATCTCATCGTTTGAGAGCGGGCAGATCTATGATCAGGCCGATGCTGCTGGATTCATTCGGCTTTATGGACTTCCAATGAGGGTTCGAGCGATGCTTGAGAATTGAGACCACCGAGTTTTCTGGGTGGGTGTTGCAACTTTAGATTTTGGGCTTTTGGGTCGAAGTTAATAACAACTGGTGATTCTCTCTCTTATCTTTGTTGTTTACCAGCTCTGCCTATGAATGTAATCTGTCTTGGCGCTACTTAATAAATGTTGTTTTAGTAGGTTCTGCTACTAACTTTCACCTGGTGAGCTTGTTTAATAGAGTTTTGGCTTTGCCAATTGCTGGTTGAATATATATAACAATGAGAGAGAATAATATTGAAGGTTGTAATATAGCTTTGGCAATTGAGAAGCCATGAAAATGGGATTTTTCTTGGCATGACTTACTTATTTTTCACTTGTGTTGATCTGAGCTAATTGAATTGTAATTGTAATTGTAATTATATATTATTTCATTAAATTTAGCTTAGAAAAAAAGGACGACAGTATTTTAAAATATAAAGTAATTAGTTCAAATTACTGAAATAAAACTTGCGGTTAGTTCATATGCTGCATTTTAAAGGAAAATTTTAGAATGGCATGGATCTGTGACTAAAATTGTGTTTAGATTATAAATTTAGATAGAAAAATGTACTATATTAAAATTAATGGGATAAGTCATATTTATTGATATTTGATATGGTGTAATTAATTCTAAACTTTAATTAATCTTAAATTTTTATTTTTAAATTACAAAAAAAAAAAAAACGGTCAAGTGAGGTTTTAAAATTTACGTTGACATGACATTTTATATGACGTTAATTTTAAATTTGATGATGTGTTACAATCTCGCACTTTCAAAAATTGGAAGAAAAGAAAAGTCATCAAAGGCAAAAAAAAGTTTTAAAAGCTAAAGATTTTTTATAATCACTTTATATCTCTGCATAATTCATTTTCCCTCAAATATTTCATACAGATCTCAAAAAATAAACACTTTTTGGAGGAATGAATGCTTCAAACCTAAGTTTACATAAACTTTTACTCACCATTTGATCTCTGCTATGAGTAAGTAACTATGCATTTAACATATTCATATACATTACAATTCTTAGTAACAAAAACTAAGTACAAAAGTTGGGCCACGTTCATTCATGTGTTTTTGCAAAGCCTTTTAAGGCATTCTATATTTGTCGACACTCGCCAAGAAAATTTAGCCATTTTTGCAACAAAATGATGATGTTTGAACCAACTTTTGCAACAATTTATGAATGTAATGCATTGGATCTTTGGTCACCATCGGCAGTTGACTGTACTTGAGCTGCATACTGCAAGTTCCAGAGGACATCCTCAAGAGAGGGGCGAGTCGATGAATCAGGAGAAATGCATTTGTTTGTTACAGAGACGACAATTGACAATGATTCTTGAGCGCAAGAGGCGAGTACAAGGGGATCCACTACTCGCCTCTGGCTGTCCTGGCTTCCAAAGGACACCTATAAAATGCAGAACACAGTTTCACAATTCATGATTCAATTCATATATTCAATACGAGTTTCAACTAAGGCTATTCGAATAATCTTGCTGTTATATCATCTAATTTAGTTTGCAGAGTTCACTATGATTCAATTATGCTTTTATTTTGTTTACGTAATGCATGAAACGATGTAGTTTTAGCCTTTCTCAAAAAATAAAAAAGAATTTAATTAATTCCACCGATGTACAAGGTTTTATATCTATATGAACTTTTGTTGGCCTTGGGAACAACAAATTTAGTTATATTGACATTTATTTCATTTCAAACCGCATGTATTTGTATAGAGTAATGTTAGTGATATAATATTTCTACCAAATATATGATCAAATGTCTTACATGGGTGTGCAGTCTACACACATGTGAGACCCACACTCATGTGAGATATTTGGTAAAATATTTTGTAGAAATGTTGGCCTATGGCATTTTTTGTTTGTACATGTATAGACATAATTCCTCCGTCCCATTTTTATAGTCTCTTTTGAAAATTCTAATTTTTTAAAGGACATGTAATCATTACATTTGAATTCAAATTTTATAACTTGTATTCCAATAATGCCCTTCTCTTTTTCAATTTTTAATATATTTCTAGCCATTTAAAAAGGGTACTTTGACTTTTAAAATAGAACTAACAAAATGGGACAAAAGGAGTATGTAATTACATATTATATTTTAAACAAGATGAATCGAACGGTTCACGATTCAATACGATTTATTATTTTAGCAAAACAATTTACGATTCAGTTTGTGATTTGATAACAATGATCAAGATATTGATAGATGTTGGGAAGACAAGTTAGGAAGGCCAAAGCTCAGTTAATACCATTTCATTTAGCAGAAATGCCTCCCTCTTCGCAGATATCGTTTGCCCAACAAGCGACTCGAGTAATATGAATCCAAAGCTGTAAACATCATCCTCCAAGCATTTCATTTGCCTGCAAAGATATGTTCATATTTAAATATCCAAGAAAAATAGCTACTAATACATCAAATTTGCAACAAAGAAAACCAATAGACATGTTTGGTTATGTTTTTGTTATTTGTTTTCATTTTTCGTATTTTACAGAAACAAAAACATTGAAAAGTTTGCAAAACTCATCGTTTTCATAATATTTTTATTTTTGTGCTAGAACAGTTTTCAAAAGTCAAAACTTTTTGATATTTCCTAAAAATTGAAGGTTTTTCAAAAAAATAAAAATAAATTGAAAACTATTTTCAAACACAGTTTACGAGTTTTTTTTTTTTTAAAAACGAAAACAAAAATACAACCAAACAGGTTAAATGTTTTTGATCAAGAAGAATCAACGGCTCATCCCTTTCTTCACAGTAATGTTATTGATCCAAAAGAGCCTATACCATGATTGACGACCATCTCCCTTTGCCTACAAATCAAGAAAATCAGTTATTACAGTTGGTAGTGGGGACAAAAAAGACTTATCACAAGGCCAACCAACCAACCTACATACTAGGGAGGCAAATACCTCGGATATATCAGTTTCCTCTGCAACAATAGACAAACCATAGTCACTGAGCTTTGCCATCCGATGCTCGTTCAACAATATATTATTTGCTCTCAGTCGATTGTTGAAGAAGCCGGGAATTATTCCAGTATGTAGAAAGTGCACGGCCTTGGCAATGCCAATTAGAACTGCCAGTCTGTCTGACCATTTGAGAGCCTTTTCGGGACTGTTCTCTACATAAACGATTATAAAATAGTTGATATTTCAATTGATATATACGATCTATCTACCCTATAATTTGGGGTTCATGGTGTTATCCAATTCATGAAATTTCCTATGTTTGGTTGAGTTTTCATATGAATTTGAAATTCTGTTTTTGGACTTTGAATGGCCTCTAACTATTACTATTTTGTTGTTTTCAAGATTACCTGAGAGATGTGTCCGAAAATTCCCGTTGGGCACATATTCATATATTAGATAGACTTTATTCACATTAGGTTCCTCTCGCTTTCCACTATCAACGCAGTGCCCCAAGAGGCAAACCAAATGAGGATGCCGAAGCCTTGCAAGCAAGTCCAACCTGAGTTTAAGATTCCGGATTGTATATTTTTTCGACACAGTCAAGTATCGTATCGCTACTTGGGTCCCATTCTCTAATCTTCCTCTGTGAAGCTGCCAAAACAGAAGCGATGAGTTAAGAGGTACTATTAAAATGGAAATAGAAGTACAAATATTTGAGCCACCATAGCTGGATAGATCAGAGCTCAAGTAAGCTGAGCTTGGAATTTGATCCAAGTACAAGTATTTGAGCCACCACCTAGGCCATTACAGTAACTTTGACTATCATGCAGTTGACAGATTGCATGGCATAAAAGGGAGACTATGAAGCACAGAGACCTCTCTGGAGATCACATACTGGTGTACAACATGGGTACATGCTCCGGACACACTAGAGGAAGTGTCCCATTTTCTTTTTTTCAAGTGGACACATAGGGGACAAGTTGGGACACCTATTTTTTCACCATAGTAACATACCCAAGGTCGATGAATTTGATGAAAGTAAATATTTGAAATAGAATGAATATATAATATTCAAATATATGACATTGACATATAATAAATATTTGTTTTGCACGTGTCTCTTGTAACTTTCTTTGATTATGAAACCACTAACAAAAGCAATTTAGATCAATAAATATAGTGAACAATACATTTTGTAAAGATGAAGAGAACATTATATGTTTAGATGTTACCTTCCCATATGAACCTTCACCCATCAAGGTAGACTTATCAAAGTTGTTTGTAGCTTCCATTAATTCTTCTAAAGAAAACAATCGACACAATGGGATACCTTTTGTGCCTAACTTTGATGCTTCAGAAATAAACCCTGAAAAAAATAGGACATCACTTAAAATTGCCATTAAATGTGAAGAATTATATCCAAAAGCTTCTAATAAAACCTTCATGGAAAGGATATACATCAAACTAAGGTTCAAAAAGTGTGTTATTTGAGGGGTACACGAAAGTGACGAGGGTGCTTTGACTAAAATTGAGAAATTTCTCAGTTTTAGAACTAAAAAAAAAAAGGTACGCCTGGTTTAGTCCCCATGGGATGGGGCTCTCAAGTTCAAGCGATCTAATGTGCATGTTATTTGTACTAAAGATAAAACTTTTAATAGATTAAAAGACCTACTTGCATTTGTTAGGATATCGGAGGGGCATCCGGTCACAGAGTTATCCTGCACTGCCTTATGCAGTAAATGGTGCTCTGATGTTCCACGATGGCAATACTGTCTAAAAACAACAAGAAATCCAAACGCTAAAAGCACGATAACAACAATAATTCCTCCAATGACACCTACTAATAGTGCTACATCCATAGCTTTGGATTCTTTTCTCTTCATGTGGACTTCTATACAGTATGATTCTGGATGTTGATGTCCCAAATCAGTTGACAAGCAATTCCCATCATACTTCACAACTCTCTTATCCGATGCAACGCTCAAACAAGTAGGCAACCAACCTCGGATCCTATTGTTAGATATATCGACGAGTTGAAGATTGCTACAATTCAAATGAATGGGAAGTGATCCACTCAATATGTTTGATGCCAAATTCAAATAACTAATGTTGGGCAGAGAGAAAAGTCCAGGAGGCGGCATTCCTCGTAGAGAATTGAACGACAAATCAAGGCGTTTAAGATGAAATAATTGGCCATATTGCTTAGGAATTTCACCTGAAAATGAATTGTTGCTGAGAAAAGCCATAATCAAAGCTTTGGGCATTATGGGCAGTTCTGATCCTAATTTGTTATCACTCAAATCCAGTACTTGTAAGCTAGTTAAGCCACTTAGATCCGGTAATTTACCGGAGATTTCATTGTGTGACAAAGCAAGAACAGTCACAGTACCAATTCTCTCTATTGAAGACAGCAATGGACCACTCAACTTGTTGTCCCTCAAGCTTAAATTGGTTAGGTTTGACAATGAATCAAACCAATCAGGGAAGGTACCATTGAAGAAATTGCCATCAAGCGCAAGATTTTGAAGATTCACCATTCTAGAAATCTGAGGAGGAATTGAACCAAACAGAAAATTTGAACTCAAATCCAAGTACTCAAGTGAATATAATCTATGGATCTTATCAGGAAGTGGGCCCCACATTCCCATAGACACCAAACTAAGAACTCTCAAGCTGGTTAGCCTTGCCAAGGTGGCAACAAATGAATCCATAGAGAAGTTGATTGATAGGGTTTGATTTGGAATTGCAAATCCATCAAAGTTTGTTACCTTTTTTGTCTTGTCGCCCAAAACTTTGAGCTCAGTGACAAAGTTGTCTTGGCATGTCATGTTTGCTTGAGTAGATGACAAATAGCATAAATCAATGCTACTATTTTTGTTCCAAATCTCCAATTGTTTTGGATATTCCAATTGCTTCCTCAGCTGAAGAATTACTTGGGTTTGTGAGGATTGTAATTGATGAGTACCCAAGAAAGAACAAGTCCAAGAAAGGCATAGTAGTAGGAACAAGCTAGACCACCCCATACCTTGTTTGATAAATAGTTTCCAAAAACTATTTTCGGGAATGTTTTAAAAACAACCCAATTTTCAAGAAACACTAAAGCTGTTTTCGAACACAAAAATGAAAGTCATATGAAAATGATGTGTTGAAAACACAACAAGATTCCTTGATAAACTAATGGAGTTTGAACAGATGGCACATTGGTGAAGCCAATGTGATGTGGAACATAGATCAAACATAAGGTAGGCAAGGTCTACTCAACAAGAGAACTCAGAAATCAGCAGAAGAAAAACCCAAGAAGAGAAAAAAGAAGAAGTTAGGAACAGTGACAAACCCACGAAAGATGAGACAGGGTAGAGATAGATTTATATTGAAATGTCTGATTTGATTGAGTGAAATTTCGAGAAAACCCAACAAAGATAAGAGACAAAAATAACAGAAAATCCTAACTTTGGAGATTTAGTGTGATATATAGCAGAAAAAACTCCATAATCAAGCAAGATAAGCACGACCCACGAAGGAAAAACATGGTTATCGAACAAACATTCTAAGAAAATGCAGAGAGAGAGAGAGAGAGAGAGAGAGAGAGAGAAAGAGATGTATGGGCTGTTCTGCAATGTAATCTTGAGATTTGAGAGGTTGTGGGATAAGTGAATTGTTAATGTATTTTAGTGCTTCCACATGGTGTTTTTCCTTGTGAGATTCGTTGCATTGATGAAGTGGGTCATTTCCAATGAATGAGAGAGAGAGAGAGAGAGTTGGAAGTTGAGTCTCTCTCTCTTGCTCTCTCTAACAGTGAACACTGAGCGAGCTGTGAGAGAATGGAGTGGAGGGACCAACAAGAAAACGATTAAACAATTGAAGGGTCTGTTATTTATTTTGATTGCTCAATCCATTACTCTCCCCTGCTTTTGGATTGCAACTGTAATAGTTAAAAAACTGAGTGTAATATTTTAGTACTTTAATAAAAATAGGGTAAATTACATTGACACCCCTTAAGTTTATGTTTATTACAATTTTTTTTTATTTTTTAAAAATTACATTTCTCTCCCTAAAGTTTAAAATTTCATTATAGATTGCTCCTTCTAGCAATTTAATTTTTTTAAATACTAATTTTATCCTTACTGGGTAAATTACATTGACACCTCTCATATTTTAGAAATTACAATCCCCTCCCCAAGGTTTAAAGTAGCATTACCAATTGCCCCTTCGGTTAATATTAGTTGAAAAAAAAATTCATTAAAAAAAAATAATTGGAAAAAAAATTATTTGAAAAAAATTTAATTTTAAAAAAATTATATGGAAAAAAATATTTTAATTAAAAAAAAAATTTGTTAGTCAAATTTTAAATTTTCTATTTAAAAACCAACGTAAATTTATTTTTTAAATTTATGTTTTTTCCTCAAATTTACAAACTGAGACAACCATTTATAATCTAAAAAAATTATCAAACAAGTTTTTATGATAGTTTTTTAAAATTTTTGTAAATATAAATTGAAAACTGAAAACGAAATGGTTACCAAATAGGCCTCATATGGTAAAAATGTCGTAAAATTAACAAATAATTAAATAAATTACCAACGTAAGAAATGACTTATCAAAAGATTCTTAGGCTATGTATAGTTTGATTTTTAGAATTTTCTTTTTAAAAATTAAAAATTAATTTGGTTAAGAAATAAAAAATAAAAAATAAAAAATAAATATCATTTTTATATAATTTTTATCTTTCGAGTGTAATAAACATAAATCTCAGGAGATGTCAGTGTAATTTTTATCTTACATTGGTTTTTAAACAAAAATTTAAAAATTTGACTAACAAAATTTTTTTTCAATTAATTTTTTTTTTTCAACTAATACTAATCGAGGGGCAATTGGTAATGCTACTTTAAACCTTGGAGAGGGGATTGTAATTTCTAAAATGTGAAGGGTGTCAATGTAATTTACCTAGTGAGGACAAAATTGGTATTTAAAAAAATTAAATTGATGGAAGGAGCAATCTGTAATGAAACTTTAAACTTCAGCGAGAGAGATGTAATTTCCAAAAGGTGAGGGAGGAAACTATAATAAACATAAACCTCATGGGGTATCAATGTAATTTACCCATAAAAATAATATATTGAGACAAAAAAAAAAATTTTAAATAAAAATATTTAATAAATATAGAATTGTAATTCCAATTCATTATTTTCACATAATGAGACATAGAGAACCAACGGGATAATTATGGCTGCTCTACGGAAGAACGCGATCATCTCATATGAAGTACCAAGAAGATCAAGAGCACCAATGCCCAGGATGATGAACCCATGAGTGAATTCTTGTCAGTAATCCCAATTTCAAGGGAAATCAATACTAAAACTTCGAGATTAGAGAACCAACGGGATGATCATGGCTGCTTTACGGAAGAACGCAATCATCTCATACGAAGCACCAAGAAGATCAAGAGCACCAATGCCCTGGATGATGAACCCATGAGTGAATCCTTGTCAGTAATCCCAATTTCAGGGAAAATCAGCACTGAAGCTAAGTTATCGAACGTGAAAAACCCTAATGGGAGCAAGGATAGTGCCAGTATGGCCCAGATGGAACTCATTGAGGAAAATAAAGGCCCCTCTAGATCTTTCAAACAAGCACTTCTCCGATCGAGATTCAATGAAACCAGTAATGAAAAAAACTTTGATTGTGATGTGAAAGAAATGTCCTCTAATGAAGAGGAAGCGTCTACTGGAACAAACCTCGCAAAAGAAGGAGACTCAATAGAAGAAGATAGAGAAGGCATTCCCAAAGTTAAACTCCCTTCGGCCCTTCTGAAGAAAATTAGAGAACCATGGAAGAAGTGCTTAATCGTGAGACTTTAGGAGAAAATTATAGGTTACAAACTTTTCATGACCAAAATGACAAAAATCTGGGGCTTACAAGCTGACTTTGAAGCTCTTGACATAGGTAATGGTTTTTTCATAGTCAAATTTGATATGGTAGATGACTACATGAAAGTTTTCACTGGTGGTCCTTGGATTGTGATGGATCATTATGTGACGGTAAGAAAGTGGCAACAAGATTTCAAATTTGATAATGCTGAAGAGGATACCACTACAATTTGGGTGCAGTTTCCAACTCTGCCAATCGAGTATTATAATGAGAAAGCTTTATTTCATATAGCAAAAGTGCTGGGTGTACCGCTAAAGATAGATATCAACACAACAATAGTTGCCCGGGGAAAATATCTGCAAGTTTGTGTCGAGATAGATCTTCGAAAGCCACTGATCTCACATCTTTCCATAAGTATACATACATATGGTATTGAATATGAACATATACACTCATTATGTTTTTCTTGTGGCAAGATTGGGCATCGGAAGGAAGTGTGTATTGATAATATCAGAACAACACCGGAGTCGACCAGCCAAGGAGTTGTCGAAGAAGAAAGTCAGAGGCAACCTACAATCTCTAGTAATAGGCCTGGTCCAAGTAATACCAAACAGACGCTGGAGCCTTACCCAAGAACGTATGGGCCTTGGATGACTGTGTCCAAGCCACAAAGGAAACCAAGGGGCTCAATTGGTCATACAGGCCCAATACCTAACAAACGAATAGATTCGAGATCCTCAAAGAAGGGGCAGATTCTCTACAAGGCCAAAAAGCCCATCTAGATAGGGATAAAAATCAAAGAGACAAAGCCCAAACAAATATGGGCTTCAAGTATAAGAAAAGAGCTAAGAATCACAAGGGAGGTGAATATAAGAGATTTGCTTTAGCAGTGAACAAGACTAGAGAGGAGATCAAACTGGGTAAGCAAGCTACCACTGCCATGAAGATTCGAGATCAAACGGCAGGTCTGGGAAAAGCTGAAGCTACCACTCTCCCTAGCATCCCTTCATTCACAGTACCCTCTTCATCACCTACCATAGTCCAACCTTCCACAACCCAGCTACACCACACCACTAACCACTCTACACATCATAAACAAAATCTCAGCAACCTCAGAACCAAACATAGAGATCCACCAGATAAAAATGGAGGAGGCCGGGGAGAATTTCCCAACGACGTAACACATACTACTTCAGAATAGAGTTCTGGTGGTTCTAACCCCCGGAAAAGAAGCGTTTCACCTTATCGCCTCAGAATGGTAGAACGAAGAAATCAAAGTAAGGATACAACCATACAGACAAGTGGAAGTGGGCTAGGATCAACATTATATTTCAATAACTCCCCTGAAATCAATGGAAACCAACCACAAGGTTACAAAGAGATATCTGGCTCTTGTTGACTAGGATCCATTACCTAACCTTTTTATTCCTTCCATGGATATGTTAATCTGGAATTGTAGGAGAGCCGAAAACTAGAGGTTCAAAAGGACAATGAGAGAACTAGTTCAAATTCACAAGCTAGAAACACTCATTCTTATGGAGACTAAAGTAGAGTTTAAGTCTATAGGGATGTTTTTTAACTGCATGGGCTTTACGGCCTCTGCCCATGTGGATCCAACTGGGCGAATTAAAAGCATTTGGATGCTATGGAATCCAAATGTGGCCAATGTTTGAATTGTGGAGGCCAGTTCCCAATTGATCACAACTACAATCTCTCGGCAAGATTTTCCAGATTAGCTGCTTTCAGCATTGTATGCAAGCCCAAACAACTGTAAGTGGGATGAACTTTGGGAGCACCTAGAAGCTATATCGCGTAATATGATAGAGTCGTGGTTTGTTGCTGGAGATTTTAATGATTTCTCAACCACTCAAGAAAAACAAAGCTTCAACAGAAACAACAATCTCAATAAGAGCCAAGACCAAAGAAGGAGTAGAAAGTTTAATGACAGAATGCACCATTGCAATCTTATGGACTTGGGATGCTCAAGGCCTAGATTGACTTGGTCTAACAACCGAAAATATCGGGCTACCACCATGGTCAGACTAGACAAAGCCATGTGCAATACGGAGTGGCAAACTAGTTTCCCTGAAGGTTTTGTTCATAATCTGCCTCGTACCTATTTAGACCATTCTTCAATGATGGTTTTCACTCAAGGTATGTCCCCTTTTAACCCCACCTGTAAACCTTTTAAATTTCTTGCTGCCTGGATTTCCTATGATAACTTTAAATCTGTGGTTGAGAATAGTTGGTCCAAACCTAATCCCTCTCTGACTGGTAGACTTGATGCTTTTGCCATAGAGGCCAATGTTTGGAACAAAGAAGTTTTTGGAAATATTTTCCAAAAAAAAAAGGTGGCTTCTTGGGAGAATTGAAGGCATTCAGAAATCTCAAGCCAATGTTTATTCCCACAATCTGCACACCCTTGAATTGGAGCTTGTTGAACAATATAATAAAATCCTTTACCAGGAAGAGTTATTGTAGTTCCAGAAATCTCGTGCTAACTGGATCATCTAGGGTGAGAGAAATACCAAATTTTTCCATCTTACTACCTTGGCTAAAAGAAGGAGAAGGAGAATTGAGGTTTTGAAAAATGATAATGGTGAATGGATTGATCAACCTTGCCTGCTCAAAACCATGATTACTTACTTCTTCATTAACCTCTTTAGCCACCATTCTACCCATTCTCTTGACCATTAGAACAATCTGATTTTATGTAAAATTGATGAGGATAACAATGCTCTACTTTCTTGTCCCGTTACTAATGAGGATATTTGGAAGGCTGTGAAGAACATTAGTGCCTTTAAAGCTCAAGGTAGAGATGGTTTCCAAGCCATTTTTTATCATAACTATTGGCCCATTATTAGATTTGTTGTGTGTGAGTTTGTTAAAAATTGTTTTTTCAAAAATCATATACCTCTTGAGATCAATAGAACTCTTGTTGCTTTAATTCCTAACGTTGAGAATCCTGAGAACATTAAGCAGTTCAGACCTATTAGCTTGTGTAATGTTACTTACAAAATCATCTCTAAAATCCTTGTAAATAGATTACGCCCCTTTTTAAGTAAGATTGTTCGACCCAATCAATGTAGTTTTATACTTGGGAGGAGTACTAGTGACAATATTATTATTTCTCAAGAAGTTTTACACTCTTTGAAGATCAAAAAAGGGGAAGAAATGGGGCATGATTTTAAAAATTGTTTTGGAAAAAGCTTATGATAAATTTCTTGGGATTTTTTGCAACAAACCCTTGAGGAGTTTAACTTTGACAAAGTTTTTATTGATCTTGTTATGAGTTGTGTTACCACTGTGAGCACTGCCATCATTTGGAATGGTGAACCTCTTCAGGAATTTCAACCTAAGAGAGGTTTATGCCAAGGTGATTCTTTATCCCCTTACCTCTTTGTATTATGCATGGAGAGATTGTCAAATATGATAAGCTCCAAAGCTATGAGCAAGAGTTGGAAAGGGATTGAGATTACTAGAGGTGGGGCCTAGCTTAACTCACTTGTTTTTTGCTGATGATCTCATGTTGTTTGGCCAAGCTACCATCAATAACTGTAACACCATTATGAAGGTCATGAATGAATTTTGTGACATCTCTGGACTAAGGGTTAACTCCCATAAATCCAAATTGTTTGTTTCCCTTAATGTTGAGAAGAGGTATGCTAAAGAGGTGAGCACCATATGTGGTATTCCCCTAACCTCTAAGTTAGGGAAATATCTGGGAGTTCCACTCATTAATGGCAGAGTTAGCAGAATATATTTTAATGAGGTTTTAGTGAAAATGCAAAACAGATTGGTTGGTTGGAAGGTTAACACCTTATCTATGGCTAGTAGAGCTACTCTCATCAAATCTGTGAGCTCTGTTATCCCTTCTTATACCATGCAGACTATACTTCTCCTTAATAGAGTGAGCAATGATATTGATAGGTTGAATCGAAATTTCCTATGGGATGACACCTTAGAAAAGAAAAAAATTCACCTGGTCAAGTGGGATGTAGTTTGTCACATGAAAAACGAGGGTGGTCTAGGTATTAAGAAGGCTAGAGACCAGAATTTGGCTTTGTTAACCAAGCTAGGCTGGCATCTGCTTAGTAACAAAGCAGGTATGTGGTGTGAAATGCTTAAAGCTAAATATTTGAAAAACACATCTCTTTATGACTAGCCTAACAGCAAGAGAGCCTTCCATTTATGGAAGGGCATTATGCAAACTAGACACATTCTGAGAAAGAGTGTGAAATAGAAAGTTGGTAGTAGGCAACATGTGAATGTGTGGAAAGATTGGTGGTGTGGAACTAAGGCCTTTGCAGACCTTGAAACCCACACTAACCAAAACAACCACAGTACGCTTACTCTCCCTACTACTGTGAATGAGCTCTCTAATTCTGATGGCAACTGGAATGTGAACTAGATTAACAGACTTTTCTCCTATACTATTGCCTCTTTGATCTTGGAAAATCCTCAACCATCTTCTTTGGAGATGGACAACCCCTTGTGGAAGGGTACATCTGATAGCTCCTTTACTGTTACATCTGTGTATAATCTCATTCTTGGCAGCCATAAGAATGAGGAGGATTGGAGCTGGATATGGAAAATGAGGTTGCCTCAAAAATTGAAAGGTTTTCTTTGGACTATGTTCCATGGAAAACTGCTTACAAACCAAATGAGGCTCAAAAGGGGGTCTGACAACTAATCTTACATGCCCTCACTGTTGTGGGGTGGAGGATATGTCTCACCTCTTTAGAGACTGCTTCTGTCACGACCCAAACCCGGCCCTATAAGTTTGGCGTCATAACCGGCCAGTAATCTAAGATTACCAAAGGCCTTCCTGTACAATCATAAACAATCGGGACTAGCGGAAGCAATATACAAAAACACCAATAGTCCAATGAGCTGTGCATCTATATGAACAAATATTTACATGCAAAAACGTTAATTTACCCACATTTAGTACATAACTTGTAACTTAACATCTTATACATAACATACACACATAACAAAAGTTTACTTCACGATCAAAAGCTTGACAACGGCCTTCCAAGCCTAGCCCCAACTCAGAGGCACTCAAAACAACTTGGTAGGCTTCAAAAGGGTAGCTCGGCTAAAGACCTCTTCTAGACTTGACCTCTAGAATGCTCACCTATACATATATATATATATACAAACAGTGAGCTAAAGCCTAGTGAATAACATTAAAATAAAGGGATTAGTGAACGAATTCCAAATATATCATATCCGTAAAACAAATCATGATATAATCATTTATATCAGTCTCATATCAGAATATAACATAATAGTACATCTCACAGAACATGTCACATATTGTCTTCTGACTAGAGTAATCGATTCCGGATACCGATTAAACACATATCACCACAATGAAGTGGCTAACGAGATCTCGTATCATATATATGTCATAGACCTGTATTTTCATGTTGTCCCCCATGACTTAGGACTATCTGTGGATGCCATAATAGATTCGCAAATAGGACATTCGTTCACATGATCAAAATAGCATTTCAGAAATTATAACTTATCGATAATAGCGGAAACATAGTTCATATCAACATATCTTTACAGAAATGTTACTCACAGTGGGTTTCTAGAACGGTTGGTCAAGCAGTCCTTGACTCGTAACCTACAATCACAAATATGTATAACACAATACACAATCATCTTAAACATATTTAGTTCACTTAAGCTTTTAAGTATGGATTACTAGAATTAAGAATTAATTAGATTATTAATTTCCTTTAACCTCTAATTAAAACATGTTTAGCCATGTATTAACCAAACTGATTAAATATAAATAATCTAATCATATGCCAATCCTTATTAAGTTCACTAATTACACAATCAAACTTAAATTATGCTCATACACATTAAATTATAATTATTCAGTCATGTTTAAATTATTGAATCAGAAGCTCATAAATATGTACATTTTGAAATTTCAAATCCAAATCAAAGCCCAAAACTCTTAAAAACATGTTGATTAAGACCTTGTTGAAATTCAATATTAACTTGAAATAAAGATCAAACCTTCAATGTAAACTTAATTTTCACTTAAAATATCAAAATCTAGAATTTAAGTGTAAAATCATAAAACATGCAAGTTTGAGTTCCAAATTCATCTTCCATGGAACATTCTTTTGAATTCCTTTAAGCCATGCAAGGAAACATAAAAGCATGGACATGAATTTCCAACATGAAACACAATTAAAACTTTAAAACAAAGCTCAAGTGTTCAATTGAAAGATCAAAATTTTAATTAATTTAGAACATTACAAAACATGCCTATTTTGAGCTCTAAATTAAAAAATTCATGGAGTTTCCTCCTCCAATGTGAAGAACTATGCAAGAAATCAAATGTATGAACAAGAGTTTCATGAAATCAAGTCATGCATGTCAAAACCTTGAGCTAAATTCTTCAAATCTAACCATGCATGTCATGTTCTTACACTAATTCTTACAATTCCTTCTCCTTTATGTTCATATGAATTCTTAACATCATTAACTTCCCAATTATACATGATTTCTCCTTATTTCAACTTAGGTTCTACAATCTCATGAGTATAACACTTCAATTTCAAAAAATTAGAGGAGAATTCCTACCTTTAATGGTTGAATTAGCGCAATTTTAACTTGATCTCCCTTGATCTTCTTCTTTCCTTTTTTTTTTTAATCTTCTTGAGCTCTCTGGAGCTTTATCTCCTGTATATCTCCAAAATAATGCACTCTCTCTCTGTCTCTCTCTCTTGGTTTCTCTTTTCTTGACTATATTGATGAATAGGCTTATATTTAGCCACTAATCTACTAGGATACTTAAGTTAGATTAGATTTAGGCTAAGGCCTTGTTTGGGAACATGCTAATTTAGTAACTTTTTGGCTATTTGGCTAAAATATGAGCTAAAAAAAACTAATATGTTTGGGATGACTTTTTGACTTTTTAGGAAAAGTTGTGCAAAAAGTAGAGAGAAAAGAGAATCTTTGACTTTTTGGTATGGGTTGGTGGCTTTTTGGCTTTTTTAGTAACTTTTTGGCTAAACGAGTTGCTTCCCAAACGAGGCCTAATTCATCATATTGAATTAAATTATATCAATCACATACTTAATTAAATCAAATTCCATTAAATTAAATTAATCTTCATCATTTATAGTCTTAATGTCACTAAATTAAATTATACTAATGTGTATTAAGCTCTAATTCCTATTCAATTATTTAATTCTGACCTATTAACATTAGTGAATCAGACAGAATCAATTTTTGAATTAAACTTCCCGAACAACTCTAAAAATTCCAATTAACATATCCTTATACTCAATTTTGATTTCTAAATCCCTTCATGTCGTCAATTTCAATTTCAAAGCCGAGCTCACAATGGATAGTTTCTCAATTTAAACAGATATTTACAACGAATCAAATTAGATTATTCACAATTAATCACTTGGCACATGTCATAATTAAAATTCAATACATAATTAATCACTTTTAATTATGATTAACATTTTGGGGTCGTCACAACTTCAAAGCTAAGGACGTGTGGTTAGCTATTTTTAACAAATAGTGTATTTGGATATGATGAGGAAAATTTGGATGGAATGGCTCAAGAGTAATGCAAAAAACAAACTTATGTTCAATGATAACACTTCTTGGCAATCTATCTTTACTATTGCTTTATGGAAAATCTGGAAAAACAGGAATTCTATGGTGTTTGAGCAAAAATCTTTTCACATCCAAGAAAGTGTTAAACTTATTATGGATTACTCTAGAGAAATGCACCAAGCTGTTCTTCATTCCATATCCAATCCTAGACCTACCTTTAGACTAATCCATTGGTCTTTACCTCCTGCAGGTAGACTCAAAATGAACATTGATGGTAGCAGAAGCATTGGAGGTGAGGGAGGCTTTGGAGAGCTGATTAGAGATGAAAGAGGAGCTTGGGTGTGTGGATTCTATGGAAAACTGCAAAGTGGTTGATGGGTCGTTTAACACACCAAAATTAAATACTAAACTATACCAAATTCTATTAGAATAATGGCAAGTCCAGGTATCGATCCATAGGGACAATTGTGAAATTAAACTAATTTAATTGTTAAATTCCTAAATTAATTTTGATAAAAAGATTGATTGTTCATAACCTAATTTAATAACAAATAAATTAAACTAAGGAATTAAATTATCAATAATAATTGAAATTGGGTTTACTGAATTGGGAAAAAATCCTAGGGTAGAGAATTCACCACTAACCACAGAATTAGGGTTTTCAATTGAAATCAATTATGCTATGGTTTGAACGGATTAATGTTTCGCAACTACAAGCTCGAAGCATTTGACAAGAAGATCATTACATTCAATGTACGAGCACGAACCATCTCAAGTAATACAAATCGTTCACTCTTAACTAAGGTAGTGATACAACTTGTTCTTCGTAGTATGGTTCGTCTCATACCTTGAATGTAAAGGAATAAAAAACACATGTATGGATAACATTCAACAATCACAGAAAGTCAAATATTCGAAGAGATAATGCAAAATATATAAAAGAAACTTCTAAATCACCATACAAATGTTCAAATTTGTACATAATTAAAAATCAAAAAGAAAACAAAATAATTACATGGCTAGGGTTTCATCAAAACCCTAGAAAAGAAGACTAGCCACTCATGGAGAAGTGGAATGAGGTAGATGGAGAAGAAACCACCATGGGAGACATCCTTGAAGCTTTTGTTTCTCTTCCCTTCCAAACCCTAGCCTTTCCCTTTAGGTCAAAACAATTTCAGAACCCTAGAAAATCCTTTGCTTTTTCTTTTTATACTTCTACTCATTTCCAAACAGGTTTAAAACGTCGGTTTGACTTTCCCAGAAAAAGTCAACGCACGTGCGAGAAAGTCAACTCTGTCCAAATTCTGTCTTTTTGCCCATTTTATGTTCCGATGATGTACAACCTGATTGACACTCAACACATATAAAGTATACAGTTTGACCAGCAAGTGAAGTTAAGAGATTCTAATTAACAGCCTCAATGATGTACATTTCGGCCTTAATCAGTGGCACCAGTCTTGAAGCTGAGCTATGGGCACTTTACAAAGGCTTGATTGTCATATTGCAAAAAGGAATGAACCAAGTAATCATCGAGACCAACGCCGACCAAATAGTGCAACCGATGTATGAGGACTCAGGTGACAAAACACCTTTTAAAGACCTGGTACACAAAGCTCAAATTCTCATCAGAGGCTGTGAGTGCTCTGTGCAACACGTTTGAAAGAAAGGGAATTTATGTGCCGATGCTCTAGATAAAATGGGAGCCAACCAACCAGAAGATATGCTCTTGTTCAATGATCCACCGGCTGAATTAAGAGGTCTGCTAGTCTCAGATATGATCGGAATGTCTAGAGAAAGGACTTAATTTCTCTTGTTTTGTTTTATTTTCTGTTGTACCAAAATAAATAAATAAATAAATAAATAATAATGTAAAAATTTTCTGCACTCATAATGCAGTTGTTTGCATTGTAATTACAAAAATGATATATATTACTAGACTAGATCTGTTATACTATTTTGTTTCTCCAATAAATGTTATATAAATTAACAAATTTTATAATTTTTTTTACTAAATATTTTGGAATCTAAAATATAACTCACATCAATGATATAATAATGGGTTAATTACAAAAAAGTTTCGCATATTTTGTATTTTAAATCTCTGTATTTTAATTTTGACAAATTAAATTTTAGAGTTTCATTCGTGTTTCAATTTGTCATCTCCGTCCATCTTTGTTTATGTAAAGTAACGGAGGGGATTAAAGTGAAAAACACTGGGATTTAAAGTGAAAAATACGTGAAAGTTTGAAAAATTTTTCGTGTAATTAACCATTTTTTAAAATTAATATCACTAAAATAAAAAATGGTTAATTACAAAATAAACTCTAAGATTTTCCATGTTTTTCACTTTAAATCTCAATATTTTTCACTTTCAACCATGTCCATTACCTTATACAAACGAAGATGGATGAAGGGAGCAAATTGAAATACAGATGCAACTTTAAGATTTAATTTATCAAAATTGAAATACTGGGGTTTAAAGTGAAAAATGCTTGAAACCGTAATTTTTTTTTGTAATTAACTCAATGATATTTAATGACATAGGCTTGTCATAAAATTTTTTATAAAATTTGTTATTTTGTATAATAATCATAATAATAAATTGGTTTTTATCTCTTACTTGAATTCATGTAATAAATGCAGTGTGTACAAGATTTAGGGCTTGGAATAACTAAATAAGTAGCTTTTTTACAGTATGTTTGGTTAGAAGATTTGTGAATAGATTTAAAAGAAAAATATATATATATATATATAATTAGGTAAAATATAAATATATTTTATTTATATTTTACCTATTTTTTTTCTTTATATTTCTAAATCTCTTTTTAAATCTCTCGACCAAGCACAATTTTTTTTTATAAAAAAAAAAAGTCAAAAGTAAATAAGTTTATTTACTTCACCATAAACACATAAGTAAAAATTTAATAAATTTGTGAAAGGATGATTTCATACTTTTAGAAACGATGGTGTTACATGCATCAATTGGTATATCAATTAGTGTATCAACATATATTATGATATTGTCATTTCAAAATTATGAACCCATGTATTATACAAATTATAAAGACTCAAAACTTTTAAAATTATGCCACATCATCTGTTAGTATACTAATTGGTACATATAACATTATTCATGTCCTTAATTTCTCACTAAAAACCAAATTTGAAAAAAATAAAAATAAATAAATAAAAGAGAGAGGGAAATAGTATTATTAAACACATCAGCCTTTTTAGATTTAAAGAAACAAAAAATTACTGAAAAACAATTGTCAAACCTCATCTTAGAGCATCTCCAACAGTGACTCAAAATTTTCACCAAATCTGAGTAAAAAATGACCCATTTCACCAAATTTGATACCACTCACTCCAACGGTGCACCAAATTCATGAAATATGCTTTGGGACAACTGGGTGGTTGACTGGTTAGAAAGAATTTTTTTTTTTTTCAAATTGTTTGAACCTTTTTCTGAACTGCCTGAACCTTTTTCCAAGACAACCGGTTGGTCGACCGGCCGGTCGACCAGTGTGAGGATTTTTTTTTTTTTAAACTGTCTGAACCTTTTTTGGAACTGTTTGAACCTTTTGGTAGTCGACCGGTTGGTCAACTGGCCGGGCAACCGGCTGGTCGACCGGTTGGTCTCCCCCAACGGTCAGGAACAGTGATTTGGTGAAATCAGTATCTTGTCGTCGATTTGATGAATTCTCAATCTGATATCAACTCTGATGAACCGTTGGAGTAGTGAACAGTGGCTTTTTCATCAAAATTTAAATTTGATATTAACTCTGATGAACCGTTGGAGATGGTCTTAATTGAGCAATGTCATGCTTACTATTTGTTTCCGCTATTTATGATTTAGAAAAATAATTTATTCACACAATTTTTTTTCCCGCATAATTCCCCTAACGAGGTGGCAAGTAAAATTTTAAAAGTTAATTCACATTTAAATATTTCTTCAAAACTCTCATTACATATATTCTCTCTTCTCACCTCATTAAGAAGATTGTGAGGGAAAAAAATTGTGTGAATGTACCATTGTTCGATACAATAAATTTCATATACATGTCACTAATATCCACGTCACATTGATAAATGCAAATATTAAAAACAAGTGATAAACACATTTAATAAAAGGAAAATGCCTTGGACCCCCAGTGGGGGTGCTGGGGGTCCTGTTTGAAGGCTCATGATTGGCCAAAAAAAAATTTGTTTTTTTTTTTTTTTTTTTTTTTTTTTTTGAGTTTTCGGCGAATGGGAGAGCTCCACGTCACTGGGGGTGCCACCCCCAGTGGGGGTCTGAAGCAGCACTCTTAATAAAAACGGATTTTTTGAAACTAGCATCTTTAAAGCACTCACTATCAAACTTAAAATCATAATGAAGTGTGAGTTATAAAGAATGTATTATATGTTAAGACCCTTTAAAAGATAATGAAACCAACCATATAATATGAAAAATCAAATAAAAAGTTTCGAGAAAATATTTTTGATAATATATAACAACCCTTTCCTAATTACTATAGGCCCCGTTTGTTTTGGGCTATAGGGAGGGTATTGGGATTAGTAATACTAAGGTATTACTAATGCCCTTGTTTGTTTGCAAAGAAAGCCTTGGGACTATTAGTCCCTTGGTATTGCTAATACCCTTGGAGGGGGGATTGGTAAGGAGGAGGTAGAGATGGTATTAGAAAAATAGTGAGGGGATTAGAAATTTTTTTATTTTTTTTATTTTTTATATATTGGAAAAAAAAAATTAAATATAATGTTTAATTTTTTATATTTTTTTATTTGTTTTATTATTTTATATAAAAATAATTTAACAATTCCTCATTATTAATTTCCTCACTATCAATCCCCTCCATTCTATTTCTCAAAACAAACGGGGCTATGAGTTTTACTAAATGAAATTCACCACTTTTATGTAATATATAATTAGATAAAGTTTTCCATTTTAAAAATATATATTTTCATAATGGGTTGTGTTTACATGTACAATCATATTTGTTGGGTACATCCGTGCAAACAAGCAGAGCCGACTCAACATATAACCAAGTTATCTTGAAACCAAAAATTAATTGGGAGCCAAACATGGAAATCATAATAGGTGGATTTATTGTTTAATAAGTCTTATAATAATTAATAGTATTTTTTATTAAATATTATTAAAAAATATCACTATTTGTTAATTTTCAGCGAGAATTTAAAATTTTTGTCACAAAAAATGTCACTAACTATAACAGTTTTAAAAAATCGTCACAAAAAAATTACTAATTTTTAACTTTCAGTGATAATTTGAAAAATTCATCACAGAAAAACGTCACTAATTATAAGTTTTAGTGATAATTTATAAAAATTGTAACAAAAAAATTATTAATTGTCAATTTTTAGCGACACATACAAAAAATCATTACAAAAAATTATTTTTAGCATCAATTCTATTAAAACTTATTTTTAATAGAATTTAATAAAAATTAAGTCCAACTATTAAAAGATTGGTCAGAGGCCTTCAAAAATTTTGGATCACTAGTCGTTTGAAAAATGGGTTGGCTTTTTGACTTTTTGACTTTTTTGGTTATTTTAGCCTAGGCTAAAAAGTGTTTCGAAAGGATTTTTTGACTTTTTTGATTTTTTTTATGAGAGAAGAGTGTAATGATTATAGGTTGAATGTGATGTTTTATTTGTTGTGACTAAAATAACCTATTTTATCTTTTGTGACTAAAATAACCAAAAAAGCTTCCAACCCACCTTCCCAAACGGTGCCATACACTCCAGAGGTCAAAAAATGAGCTTAAATTTCATACACATTTCCTCCCTGGTATTTTTTTACATATTTATTTTTAAATTTAAGATTCAAAAACAACTTTATAATTATGAAAATTTACAACGATTGTTGTCGTACCAATAAATCCTCCAACTTGTTGGTTGATTCACAATTTTTAGTCATTTTGCCAAGAATGGTTCTAAATTAATTTGGACCAGGAATTGAACTAGGAGAAAAAAAATTGTCCACATTTTTCTTTTTATAATTGACAATATGTCATGGTCTAAATTAACCTTTTCCAATTTCATATCAAAGTAGATCTTTAAATTTATAAAAACCACAAAAAATGAAAAATACTAACAATAACATAATAAGGCAAATAAATATTAAAAAAAAATTTACAAAAGTCAAATAATATCAATTAGGTGGAACTTTTGGATGTAATTGATACAACATAGGGCTGTTTTGGGAAGCTTTTAACTTATTTTTGGTCACATAATCTCTCTACTTTTTTACATATTTTTTCAAAAAAAGTCAAAAATCAATTTTTAATCATCTTCTCAAAACAACCCATATTTTACATGCATATCACTAATATGCACATCATATTGTAAATGCAAATAGTAAGAATAAATGACAAACAAAACATTTTTGTATTTGATAAAAAAAAATAACATGTTAATCAGGATCCTTACAGCACTCGTGACAAAGTTAAAATGGTTGTGTATTTTTCATTAAAAATAAATAAATAACAAACAAACTAAAATATACGACTATTTTAAATAATATTAAATAATACATTTAAAACATTCATTAACAAGGCCCGTTAAAAAATGGAGAATTTATTAGAAAAATCTCTTTCAATTACTTGTATCATAATTAGTCTATAAGATATTCTTCTATTCCAATAAGTTATATTATTTTGGACATTTGATCCACCAAATCTTAATTCTCACGTTTAAGATATTTTATGAACAATTTTATCCTTACAAATATTTTTTAAACCCTTAGTAACTTGATGATGTGAACATTCACATTTATTAAATTTGATAATGTGAATGTTCACATTACAAAACATTCACACTACTAATGTGAATATTAATGTGTGATTCACCCTGTTATTTTTAGGGACATTTTGGTAACTATATCACCTATAGGATTTATTAGAATATAAAAAAATAATTTAGACTAAATGAAACATAAATAAATAAAGAGAGATTTATGAATAAATGTCCCATTAAAAAGTAATAAAACCTATCATCCTATATAAAATAAAATAAAATAAACCCAAATAAAAAGTAAAGAAAATCAAATTGCCAAATTGGTCCAATGATTCCTAGAACCTAGGATCTCTTCTATGTTTGGTCGTTCTTCAAAAACTTCGGACCACTGCTTTACGCAAGAGGTTAAAAAACGTATGTGAACTTCATTTTGAAACAATTATTATTTTTTTAAGTTATATTTGAATTATGAATTTATACAAAGATTCGTGGAATGGAAAGAAATGGAAGGAAAATGTAATAATAATAAAAAAAAGTGTAAATTTCATTTACATTTTTCTCTCTATTTTTGTTTTCTTACACAAATTCTTTTTTAAATTTAAAATTCAAACACATTCTTATAATTATGAAAAATCCACTTTGGAAGGTAGTCCAAAAAATTGTCCTCATACCAATATGTCCTCTAACTTGTAGGTTGATTTACAATTTTTAGTCATTTTTGCCAAGAACGGTTCTAAATTAATTTGGACCAAGAATTCAACTAGGACAAATAAAGATATCCACAATTTTCTTTTTATAAGTAATTGACAAGATGTTAAGACTTTGGATCATGAACCACATCCATTCTTGCAAAAGTAAGCATTTGTCTAAAACAACCTTTTCAATTTCATATATTTGTGTAACTTTATGTAAACTCAACAAAACAAAACAAAAACCAAAAGTGTTTTTTTTCACACTCTGTTTGGATTGAGTAATTCGGTGAGAAATGATACAAAATGACAAGAAATGAAGAAAAATGATAATGTTTTTTCATATTTTGTATATAAATTTGGTGAGAAATGATGAGAAATGAAACTCTCTATTTCATTTATCACAAAAAATATTTTTTTTAACACTCCATTTGGATCGAGAAATTTGGTAAGAAATGATAAAAAAATGAAGAGAAAGGATAATGTTTTCTCATATTTGGTATATAAGTTTGGTGAGAAATGAAACTCTCTATTTCATTTATAACAAAAAATGATGAGATTTGGTAAGAAACAACCTTACCGATTGTATAATTTTCATGATATTAATATTACCCATTAAAACACAAAAGAAAAAAAAGAAATTTCACTTATATTCCTATATCTCATGATTTATTTTCTTACTCATCTAAATATAATAGTAACGAAATACATATTTTTTTTCTCTCAACCCACGATCTAAACATAGTGTAAAAGATTAAACAGGATCTTATGAAACTAATCACCATTGATGAAGGGCAAAATAGGAATTAAAATAAATGTTCCTTTTTTCTTATTTTTTATAAGGAAAAATGAATAGCCTGGGAACTTGTGGTTGCTAGTTAACAAAACAAGACAGGCTGTCTCCAATATGAAATAAGTGAAGGAAAATTATTGTACCCAGAGTATTTAACTACAATTCAATAATTTCATTTTAAATTACATAAAAATGTATAATTTTAAGACAAAAAGTGAATTTTCTCTCTCAATCTATTATTTTAGCAATCACTCTATTTGTGTTCTCTCTCAATCTCTTCATTTTTATAGAGATTCAAAAAGAAAATTTTGAAGTGAAATCAAATTTTCTCTTCATTTCATTCTATTTTGTCATATATTTTCCCTTTGTTTCATTCTATTTTGTCATATATTTTCCCTTTAGTAATGCAAATATTTGATTAGTATGAAGAGAAATAGTTTTCTTTTGTTTTATTTCCAAATCACTTTTATCCCTTCATATTTTTTTTTTCTCCCTCCAAATCACTCAATAAATTCAATATCCGAACATTTGTGAGTATATAAATTCTTTGTTCCTTCAATAAATTCAACAGAGTATAATGTTTTTTCTTTTACAAATTTCTTCATTTTTTTCCCTCACAAATTACTGTACAAAGATAATAAGAGAATGGAGAAAGTATTTTATAGATACATTATATAGTCAAGATAACGTGATATTACTCTTCTACTCATTAACTGACATGTGATAAAAAAAATATGACTAATATTTAACGTGACCAAACACTTAACATCTCAGGCCGAGCACAAAATGAATCCTCGGATTCCATTTTTATCACTTGTTAACTAATAAATAGAAAGTACAACACATTATCTCAACTAGGTAAGATAAATTCATGAAACACTTTTAGGCCATGTTTGATTCAAAAGACTAATAGTGAGGTATTAATAATCCTATCAAATTAGTGTGGTATTCACTATCCAATTGGATTAATAGGATTGGATTAATAATCCCACCCATACCCCATTATTCCGTTGGATTAATAATCTTAAACCAAAATTTTAAAACAAACATAGGATAATTAGATCCACGGATTAATAATCTCAATCCTATACTGTAATCCATCCAATCAAATATGTCCTTAAATTCATGAAATTTGAGAAAAAGACAATACTAAATGAGGTGAGGGCCCTCCTACTTAAGCTAGAAACATATCTTCAAAGATGACTAACTTTTTCTACATAATAAACAACCATCAACAATTAGCTTTTCTATAGATCATATAGATTATGACTCTTGGCCAACTAGCAGGCATTATTGTTTATGATTTATTTATTTTTTCATAAACAAAATAATGTGTATGAGTAACTAAGAACTTATATTTTCAATTTTTAAGAACCACACTAACTTACTGGTCAAGTAATATATGGAGAGGTACGTCACATAGAAGAGACCAATAATTTTAGAACATGAGAAGGGTATAAAGTGAGCAGGGTATTTTTTTTTTGTTTTTTTGTGCCAAAAGACTGTTCCCATGCTTTCCTATCATGCAACTTTTAAATTTACAAAAAGGCCATTTTGATTCATGGAGTAGATAAGACAACAGGATATGACTATTAGGATAAATTCTAAGTTTGTATTTTGTGGCGTGAATAACTTATCGAGGAACTTTTATTTTATTTGGGATTTTTGTTTTGAGAGAGTGAAATAATTTATCTTCGGATAAGATTTTTGTAGAAAAATAATTAAACTATTTATCACAAAACAAATCATCTTAGATAAATTATCCATCTTATCTCATACACAATATAAATATGAGAATAACAAGTCGTACATATTACTCCTCGATTATAGAATTTAGAATTGACTAACCCCAAAATACCCCTCTTCCAAATGGCTAAGGGTTATCCGTTTTCAAATCTATATATCTCATGTTATAATCTACTCGAATCGCACGTAAATCTCGAGATATAATTTAATGGTTAAAAAAATTTAAAATAATGAGACTCAATATCTCTTGATGTTCTAGCTTATATCAAAAAGTAAATAAACAAAAAATTAAAAAAAAAATTCTTAAAAAGATTTGGAACAGTGAGACAAAAAGATTTGTGAATAGAAAAACTCGTTTCTTAGCAAATGTCTCCTATGTTCTATCTTGTATATAAATAAATAAATTAAAAAATTAAAAAAATCAAGTCAAATAAATCTTAAAGAAGTAATTTGGTGGGCCATGTCATGAGAGCTCAATAAAGAAAAAAAATGGACTGTAATTATTAACCTTATGGACATTCCCCACCTATTAGGTTATACAGATGAAAGAGCATTTAAGATGAAATAAATGGAGAATGAGATGTTTTTATCAAGGGCGCACTAAAAATATGCAAAATGATTGACTTGAATGACTTTCACATCCAAATGCCCCTTTCTTTTGGTACAAATATAGACCCACATTTCATCGCCATGTCTTTATCAAAAAATAATTCACTCCATTGTTGAATTATCAACTTTTGATATATCATTGAAGGATGACTACTTCTTCATCATCATAAGATATAACCAATTGTTGAGAAAGATGTTGGAGATAAGATTAAAAGAGTTGCTTTTTGGGATTCGGATTGGAGGATGTTGTTGGGCCTGTGAAGGCCTACCACGGGTTCCGTTTCGATAATCCGAACCGTGCAATGTGTAGAACTCGTCAAGTATTATATGCATGTAAAAAAATCACGTTGATCGGATATCGATAGCTATTTCATCGGATCAGATTTCTGTAAACCATTTATTTTTTTACCGTCCATTTTTTTTTATTATAAAGAATTGATTTGATCACGTAACTATCAATATCCAATCAACATGATTTTTCGTAGGTATATAGTACTTGATGAATTTTACATATTGAACGATTCAGATTATTAAAATAAGACTTATGATGAGCTTCTACGGACCCAACAACACCATCTAACCGGATCACGGACGGGAGGGAACCAATCCCTCCAAGGAGATCATGATTTGTTATATGCAATAATGCAGCACAACATAAGAACATGGCCTCAAAATCCACAATTAATAGAATCTCTATCTCACCCAATGTTACTGGGGTAACCTTTGATATGGTTGGTAAGTTAAATTTTAATAATCTAAAAGCAAAAATCAAAGGCATATTTTCTCAACTTCTTATGATTTGGTCAAGAAAATATATAGATGCAATGATAAAAAAGAATAATATGATCACCATAAATAGAGATGTTAGATGGAGAGAAAGACTTGAACTAATATGGAATGTGGTAGTGGAAAAATATATGGATTTATTTTATTTAATTGAGCATACAACCCTTGATAGGGTAAAAAGGCAAAAAAGAATTCATATAGCCAACCCTACTTGATTGGAACACACAAGGTTTGGCATAGCTTGGTTTGGTTTTACCAACTTCTCAACAATCAATTTTTTCAGCTTAGGTATGTTATTTTGCCTCATAAGCTGTAAACAAAAACCCGAGCAATATAGAGTGCTTTTAGTAAAGAAGAAAAAGAAAAAACAGAGAAATAAAGAAGAGGAAATTGCATAACGAACAGTAAGACTTGAACCCAAACATGACACCTGATAAGGAAACATCTTATTCATTAGGTCAAGCCTTTGGCCTTATTCCACAAAGCGTATAGAGCCGAAGTAGTAATTACAATCACTAGTGTCATGCTAGTGACAGTGGCTATTATAAAGAGGTTACCTATCACATTGGGAAATAGCATTCAAATTAATATTCATGGTTGATGAGAATTAACAAAGTAGTAAACATGTGCACAAAAAATAAAAAAATTTAAAAAGAAAGAAAGAGAGTAAACTTAATGAGGCAACAATTTGAATCTAGCTGAAGTGATGAACAATAAATAAGGTCAGCCTCAAAGAACAATTCATGTTCCCATGCCTCTATAGAAGACTGATTTGGGCAGTGTCATTTGTGTCACATGGACTCCTCCCTTCCTCTGAAGATACCCATGTCCACGTGATATGACGAAGGTAAGGGAACATAATACATTTCTGACTTCCGTACCCAGATTAGACACTTAGATCTTTTATTTTTAATGATGATATCCCGGCAAAAGTACGGGTATGGAATACATGTCTAACTTCCGTACCCAAATTAGGCATTTAAATCTTCCATTTTCTAATGGTGATTGGAGAAGCAACATCTTATGTTTGATAGTAAATAACAATTTTGAGCCTCTCACATGGATGGAGGATAAATTTTTTTTTACTTCCTAAATCTCATTTAATTTCAAGTATAACTAAACTATGACATCATCTTATATCAAAATATTATATATATACAATATATTTAAATGATTATAATGTGTCCACGTACTCAAACCTAACTTTTGGATATAAGTCCCTAAAATTAAGATTTAGAAAGATCTAACACGTAAACACACTCCCACACCCAATGCTCGGACTCGAGTCCATGTAACATAGGTGTCTATGAAAAGGATCCAAAACTTCACCTGGTAAATATAGTGTAAAAGGATGGTCAGACCATATAGAAACTTGGTAGAGACTCTTTATCAAAGAGTGTAGCTGTAGGTCTGATGCAAGGCAATTATTGAAGGAGCAGAGAAGAGGGTGAATCTGAATTATTTATTTATTTTTTTATGACTAACTCAGGAATGTTGGCTTATGCACTGAAGGACACAAAAGATAGGGTCTAGAAGTCAGAAGATGTGGAAAGTACTATTGTAGAAATTTCATACACCGATTTCTGAATAAAGCAGTAGCTACTGGCTGAGCACTAGCTAACAAAGTCTAAACTCTAATGGCAATGTGGAAATCAGCCAAGAAACGTAGAGAAGGTAGAAGAAAACAGAACTCTGAAAGAAGCTAAGAATGCCTAACAAACATGAGAAATGCCACTGCTACATCTGAGAGAGACAACACGATGAAAAGGACATTCCAATCTAAAGAAATCCCTAGTCAAATTGAGTCCCTTGCATCATGCCTATGAAAAATTCTAGCCTTCTCAAGAAATCAAATATTTTAAGGATTAATTTATAAACTCATCTCGGAGCTTTTGAAGGTGGAGTGGATTCAAACCAGTACATAAAGAATGTACAACAATTCGGAAATCAATCACTAAAATTGACTTCTACAGAGACTATTTATGCAGAAAGCACAAAGAACAACAACAAAGTTACCAATAGCAACGGCCAATGCAAGTCAAATATTAGTTGACATAAAAAGAATTGGAAAGAATGGATTGAATGGTCTAGAGACCAACAACTCAATGTAAAAGGCTAATTTTATATGAATTTAAAGTTAAATACAATCTAGAGCATGAGATACAAAAAAAAATAAAAATATGACAACATGCTACCCATTGTCTGCAAAAATTACTTGGATTTATGATCCTTCAGTTAGTGTCATTCCTCCTCTGTAATTGGATGCCTGGGGAAATTTCTCCTGAACTGTATTTTATATTACCAACGGTGATACATCAAACGATTTCCATACAAACTCAATCTGGTTTCTTGCTAAAGAGCAACACTCCATTCAACTTAAATCCATTGGTTTCCGTAGTCCATTTTGAATTATGCATAATAGGTTAAATATGACAAAGCTTTGGCTAAGTATCAAGTAATGTACCCCAGCAATAGACCAACAATTTCTATCCCATCCCAACTTTCAAAAAAGGTAAAATATGACAAAACTTCTGCTATTCCATCAACTAATGCACCCAAACAATTTCTATCCCCAACTACACTTGCTTCAATAGAAAAGAACCAAATTCGAACTCAATATCTCAAACTAACATGTTGGACATCACAAAAGATTTCAATTGTTTGTTTTCAGCTCAATGGGAAACCCTTGAAATTGTATCTTTCCCTGAAGAGCCTCAACAACTTCAGGAATCACATTCATATACTTGCTCACGTACCTCTTCACAAACATCTTTTCAGTCATGCTCAATGCATAAATTAGGCTTACATCTTTTTTGATTGCATCTTTTGACATCAGAAGTTGCAGAACTGAACACCTTGGAATAATCCTTTTCTCCAAGCTAAGAAGCAAAATATTTGGGTTCTTGGAAATCATGAAAGGCTTTAACTTCAACTCATTCACAAAGAACCCCATTAGTTTCTTGATCTTCTTCTCTGATGCAATCATACACATGGGTTGCAATTTGAATGCTGAAATAATCTCATCCTTCGACAACCCGAAACTACAATAAAGCCCTAATTTTTGTTTCCAAAGTGATTTACTCATGACCGCCAATGAACGGACGGCTAAAGAAAATAGAAGATTTTTGGGATCAAAACCTAGTTTATCAACTTCATCAACAACCTCACTAAACCGATTTCCTCTTAAAAGCAAAGACTTCGGTTGAATCAAGATCAATTTCAAGATTTTTGACTCAGGTACCCCACGATTGATCAGATTTGCAACGTTCGGCTCAAATACTCTCTCCAAATCATATTCAAGTATCCGATATGATGCCTTTATTGCTTTTAACACATTTTCATCGGAGCCTACGACACGCCTAATAACTTCAATGGAAGGCATAATGTGGTTTTGAAGGCTCCTTTCAAGAATATAAGGTTCAGATGACAAAATCTGGGCAATGTCAGCACCCGAAAACCCCAAAGATTTGAAATACTCCAACTTTGGCTTAAAAATTTTGGTTGCATTGTATATATACAATACCGGGCGCTTCATGGTTAACATATAAATTTGCTTTTCAGTAAATTCATAAGCCCTAAAGAACTCAACAACAGCATCCGCATTGGATTCAAGAACACGCGGCTCTTTATTGAGTAATTCCACAAAGCTAGAGCCTTTAAATCCCAGAGAACCAAGTAAATCAATATTGGGTTTAAGGGTTTTTATTGGATCAGCTAGAAGAATCAGTGGACGATTGGTTATCATATTTCTAATGTGAATTTTGCTTAAACCATTGGATTTCAAGAGGTTCAAGACTGAGTCAGGCTGGGCTGTGGTTTCAAATTGGACCTTCTTGGAAGCTGAAATAGCTGATTCTAAGGACAACCCACATGATTTTGAGAGGTAAGAGACTGTTAGAGATTGTGGGTCAGTTGAATTTAAGAAATCTGAGGTGAGTTTGAGAGATGATGTGGAGAAGAAATAGGCATGAAGTGTAGTTGAAGATAAGGGTCTTGTGTGTTGTAGTCTCTTGCAAATTAAATGAATCATTTTGAACTGGTATTATATGTGTATATATATATATGCACATGTACTTACCAGGATAGAGAGATCTTCTACATCAATGGCGTCTTTCTCTGCGAATCTGCGTTTGGTTTTCGGCCGTTAAACCAGCTGCAAAACCCTAGCCAAATGGGTGAACTTTTGGAGAGAGAAGAGGCGGAAGCTGAAAATGACGTCGTTCTCCGTTCAAGACGACGTCGTTTCACATTTTTTGTATTTTATTGTATATCTAAAATAAATTTATTCAAATTTTATATTTTTGTAAGTATATCTAAATTAAGTAAATGTAAAAAATAAAAATAAAAATGATTAAAATGTTAAAAAAATCTCTAATATATATGTATATGAATTAAATTTTTTTTAAAAAAACTGAAAATTCAAACCAAACACAATATGTACATTGATATATTTGTTAGTGTTAAATGCACCTACCAATATGTTGCATGAGGTTTCATTGTAACTTGTAAGTGTTTGATTCATCCATAAATCAATAATTGACATGTAACAATCCACCTCATTGAAGTTGAATTTAAGAGTAAAAGAGTCTTAAGGTTTTTACTATAAAGTATGATAAAAATATAGGAAAGATTACACGCCAATGGAGTTTTTATAAAATATTTACAAATTAAAGAAAAAATTATAAATTTAATTATTAATATGTATAAAGTTTGAAAAAATTAGTAAAATATCACTCTCTAATTTTAATAGTAAGTATGGTTGCAAACAAATCGAATTATTTGTTAGTTGGTTCAGTTCGATTCAAATGAGCCGAGTTCGAACTCGAATATTAGACTCATTTAATAAATGAACCGAATTTGAGCTCAAATAAGCTCAACTCATTTTATCTTTATTTAAATTATATAATAAATATATTATTTATATATTAAATAATATATAAATAATAGTATAAATATATTTATTTATGTAGTAAATAATAGAAATAATAAAAAAGATCTTATTGAGTTGAATTGAGCTGAGCTGAGCTCTAGCTCAATAAATGAGCTCTATAAGCAAAGTCGAGACTCAGCTCGTTTGCTACCCTAGTAGTAGGAAATGTCCAATATATTTTTTTCTTAGTAGTTAAGATCCCCAAATAATATTAGTAGAGAAATTTCAGTTCATCACAGAGAGAAATTTCTTTGTGAAGCTGAAATTTCTCTGTGAAAAGAGAAATTTTTTCATAAAGCTGAAATTTCTTTATGAAAAAGAAATTTCTTTAAGAAGAGCTAAAAATTTCTCTGTCTATGAAAATGTTGAGGGACTCAACTACTAGGAAAATATTGCATGTCATTTATCTTATAAAATCTTAATATTAGGGACCTTAAACTAAAACCTCATAAAATTTTCCATTTTTGAAGTATTTTTTTCAAAAGGTATCTTATCTGTAATTTTTCCAAAAATATACAATACTTACTAGGGATATTTATTAATAAATCACATCCCACAAACAATTACACCAATTGGTTCCAACGTTGTGTCTGTTGTTTTGATTAGTCCTATTAGTGAAAGAATATTATTCCTGTTTAATCCTATTTCCCTTATTTGGTAACATTTACTGATAAGTTATACCCTTTATTTCTCGTGGGTCATTTTTTGTGGGTTTGGTTGTGCATATTTGGCAACTCGAATATTCGAGTACAATATGTTTCCTCCATTAGGGTTTTGTGAGTGATGTGATAGTGTGCGTTGGTGATTAGTGTGTTTGTGGGCTGTACAGATAGTGAATCGAAATTCCGCTGGCAGTAGTTCTAGTGTTCTGGAGGTATTGTTTGTTTCGGTTGTTTTCGTGTGCGTCGTAACTAGTTGGTGTGTATGTGTGTATTTAAATTGTATGTTGTGCCATACAATGGTCATATTATAATGGTTGTTCCCCATTCGTATGGGGTTGGGCACATTTGTATTCAATATTTTAACGGTTTTCAGCCATATAAATCGCTTTCGTGATGACACATTGGGGTCATTCATTGTTGTTTTGGTTGTTCCACTTCGTGTTCCTGTGTAACTTTATATGCTTTTTCCCCTCAATATGTTTGCAACACAGTGGCGAGTATTTTGTGCATTTGATATACATGGGTGGGATTTGTGTGGGGTATGGGAGTGGATGGGGGTGTTGCAATATATTTGTATATTAAAGTGTGTTGCATTGCACTTATGGTATCTAAAATTGGTTAATACATTGTTTGCATATTGTAGGGATGTACGCTCATGTTATGTTGGTGTGTTGTTACCACGATACGAACGCCGCCATCAAGTTGCAATTTCCATTTCGATTTGATGATTTGGTTACTTATGTCTGCGAAAAGTTTGATAGTCTCACACATGCTGATGTGTGTTTGTTTTTCAAAATACCGAGATACAACAGTTTCAAATTACAAAATGATATTGATATGGAAAACATGGTATCCCTTGCCCGGTCTTTCCAATTAGGATATATTGATGTCGTCATTGAAACTCGAGTAACACAAACTACGAACGGTATTGGCAACACAAATCAGAAACAATGTGATGTTACGTTCAGTTTAGGAGACGAGTCAGACACTGATGATGAACAAGATGATTTACTCCCCAAATTTTGTCCTCATGTTGATAAAGTTTTCATGTCCGCTCCATAGGCTAATGGCATCACACATGTGGGTCAAAGCTTCGAGCAAGGGGCTGCTAAATTTCGCAATGTCCTTCGTAAGTATGCGGTTGAATGTGGATTCCAATTCAAGTATCTAAAGAATGACTCCGTTCGAATTACAGCTGTGTGCATGATGAGGGAATCAAAGGGATGCATGTGGTCTATACACGCACGAGTCTTGCATGCTGATGAGTTCTTCTATATTCGTAAGTGAAATACAAAGCACAGTTGCGGTGTTGCCATTTGAACACCAAAAAACCCAAGGGGCTGGGTCTAATTTAGTGTCCAATGTTATCTTTGAATGAGTACGTGACAAACCGCTCACACGACCATCCGATGTTGTCTACGACATGAAGAAAGATTATGGAGAGATAAACTACGCATTGAAAAAGCAAGGGGTGAGATGTTCGGTGCACATTCCATTTCATTCGATCAGTTACGGTGGTATAGTAATTCAGTTATGGAAAACAATCCGGGCAATTACATTAACATTGACTATGATGACCAAAATCACTGGTTTGTACGATATTTTATATCATTCAAAGCATGCATCGATGGTTTCAATCATTGCCGCCCTTTACTATTCTTGGACGGTACCTTCTTGAAGGAAAAATTCAAAGGCAACTTGTTAGCTGCTACCGCAAAGGATGACAATCAAGGTTATGCTCATTCATACCACACACTCTGTTAATGCCATAATTATTTTTGTTACATTTTTTCACTTAATGGTGTTTATGTCTTATCTATTTACTGAACCCACTATCAATTGTGTACACAGGCTTATTCCCATTGGCAATACCAATTGTCGACTCAAAGAACATAACTAATTGGGCTTGGTCCTTGGAACACCTCGCGAACGTGGTTACAACGGACAGGATGATAACATTTATATCAGACTGACACATAGGCATACTCGAATCTATTCCAAACACATTCACAGCTGCCCAATATGCGTTCTGCTTGCAACATTTGCAATGGAGCTTGCAAGACAAGATATGATACACTAACAAGATGCACCATGTCAGTTTGCTAAGCAAATTTTGGGAATGCCGCTACGCACCGACCGTGACAACATTCAATTCCAGTTTAGAAAGGTTTAACACATTGGGCCGACAAGTGGCAACGACTTTTCTGAAAGATTTACCCCCATCGTATTGGGCAAATGCCTACTTCCGGTATGCAACCGGTCATGAATATAATGAACCGAATCAATTACATATGATGCCACCTGAATGAAATTTTTTGTTCATAATTACATGAATTTATTTTTACATTTCATCCTTGTTTTTAGGGGTGACCGATATTGTGAGATATGTTCCAACGCTGTTGATTCATTCAACTTATGGATCTGCGAGGCACACCACCTCCCAATCACGCAGATGGTTAACAGCATTAGAACGAAAATTATAGATCCAATGTCAAAAAGCCGACGTAAGGCAGCCGCATGGCCTGGAGTTCTTTACCCCAAAATGGAGACTCGATTGGTAAAAGCATACAACAAAGGCAAGGCGTGGCATGTAAGCCAATCAAATGATGATGTGTACGAGGTCTATTCGTACCCATCAATACTTGTGGATGTTAGCAGGCAGACATGTTCGTGTTTTCAATGGCAGATAAAATGGTTTCCATGTGTACACGCGATGGTTGCAATCCGTAACAGCGGACGAGATTTGTACGAGTTGGTTGAACCATATTACCATGTATCCGAATATCGTTTCACATACGCTTCAAGCATAACTCTAATCCCAACTGTCGAGAAACCACCGTTCAATACTAAAGATTTCATTATACACCCACCAGTTGTGAAATGACCACCGGGGAGGCCAAAGAAAAAATGGATCCTGTCACGGGGGGAAGAAGTGTAGCTAATTCATTGCGGACGTTGTCAACGCATGGGGAACCACAACAGGAAGACATGTAAAGAACCAATTTAGCTGTCATTGCATAAAACTACATGTCTAATGTTTTTGTTCCGAAGTTTGTCACTATGGTTTAATTTTTTTTCTTAAACAAATGGGTGCCAAAACACCAAACATACCGTACTATTACTTTTTGCGTTATTACGTGTGTTTTTGTTATGTAAGTCAACCGACTAATTTGAGTGACACACATCCCCAAACGAACATGTTAGCCCCAAGGTTATTCAACTTTAAATTTCTATTGATTTTGATTATGAACAAATATTTTGAACTTATTTTGTTATTTAAAGTTTTCAAAATAAAAATATAATAATTGTACTTCATGGTTCTAGAAGTTATATAATTCTAAAGTATTATTTTTCAATGGTTTTTAGGCCTTCAAAACATGAGCATCAGAACTTGGTTGCAAAACTCTATCCATACTTAAAACAGGTCTAAGGATCAACACTAAGATAGCAAGGGTCGACACCAAAGTGAAGCTCAAAATGCCTAAGTGTTCCAGCAGCAAGGGTCGACACCAAGACAGTACGGATCGACATTAAATTTCATAATACAATCTACCAGCAAGGGTCGGCACCAAAAACCACAAGAGTCGACACTGAATTTCAGAATACAATTCAGCAGCAAGAGTTGACACCAAAAATGATAAGGGTCGACACCAAAAACACTTGAGACTCAATGCAGAGAATAAAGAAAAGCAAAGGGTCGACACCCAAGTTACAAGGGTCGACACCTATAAAATCTGGGTTTAAAAATCCAACTACCAAATTAGATTTGGACTGACATAGCCCTTTTTACAGCCACTTTTTCAAATTTATATACGAAATATGTCATCATTTCTGACCCCTAAGCAGATTTTCTGGCACCACATCTTCTTCTAAGAAGTTGGCTTATAAAGATAAGCATTTAATAAAAGCTCATGCATTTAATGAGTCTTCTCTTCCCAAGACCTGCATACAGTCTGCATCTCACCATACTCTGATCAAACACAGCTGAAAGATATCCTCCATGATCTTCTTCAATGGCTAGGAGATTCAAATCTCCTCTCTCTCTAACAGCTAGAAGCCATCAATATTATAAATATGGAGGTCTCCTTGTTCATTTAATATACTTCTTCAACACAATATACCTAGAGCATTCAAGATCAATCAAGAGCATTTAATATACTTCATTTATACTTCAACTTTCATATCTGAGTGAGTTACCAGTGAGCTTACACTTTCTTATCCATCTTTTGAGAGAGAATAATTTTTAAAGAGGACAATTGTACCTCTTGTTATTGTTCCTTATTTTCTGAGTGAAACACTTGTAAAGTGAGGCATTTAGTTAAGAGGTCCTCAACAGATTGAAGTAAGTCCTTTGTAAAAATTCACAAGCAAAGAGAAGCTTGGTGGTGCATTGATTCTTAGTGAAAAAATTCTCAATGAGGTCTCTTGAGTAGTGGACGTAGGCCGTTGAGCCAAACCACTATAAGTCCTTGTGTTGTGCTCTTCTTTCCTCTCCTTTTATTTTCTGTGATCATTTATTATCATCTGTTTTTATCACTTAGTCTTTTTAAATATATTTTCTGGCTAAAATTTTTAATTACCCAATTCACCCCCCTCTTGGGTTGTTTTCCTGTACAATAATTGATATCAGAGCCTCATCTCTAGTATTGTGACTTAACTGTCTAAGAGTAATCTATGGCAACCCCTAGCTCCTCACGTCCTGAAAGTCAAGCCTCAAACCGACCACCCTTCTTCAATGACACAAATTTCAACTATTGGAAAACCCGTATGATTATGCATATCCAATCTATCGACTATGAGGTTTGGAAAATTATTTGTGATGGTGCTAAAGTCCCCACCAAAACCATAGATGGTCTGTTAATTCCCAAACTTGAAGTGAGTGAACTAGTGCTGATTATAAGGATATTCAATCCAATGCCAAGGCTGTCAATAAGTTGTATTGTGCACTTGATGCTACTGAGTTTAACAGAATATGCACTTGTACAATGGCAAAAGAAATTTGGGATAAACTTATTGTTACTCATGAAGGGCACCACTCAAGTCAAAGAGTTTAGAGTGAGTTTGCTTATTCATAACTATGAGCTCTTCAAGATGAAACCTGATGACAACATATCCCAAATGTTCACTCACTTTACGGATATTATGAACAGTCTTAAATTTCTTAGGAAGACTTATACCAATGCAAAAATTGTTAGAAAAGTCCTCCGTTCATTGCCAAAAAGTTGGGAGAACAAAGTTATTGCTGTAATAGAAGCAAGAGACTTGTCAACATTAAATCTTGATGAGTTAATGGGATTTCTTCTAACTCATAAGATCATTATGCAAGAAGGAAAAGAAGAAGAATATAAGAATAAGAAGAAAGGGATAACTTTCAAGTCTACCTCAAAATCTCAAGAGGAAGAAGAAGATGCTTCGGAGGAAGATGAAGAAATGGCTTTCATTATCAAAAGGTTCAAAAAATTTGTGAAAAAGAAACAAGGTGTAAGGAAGTTTTTCATAAAAGACTTCAGCAAGGATTTTCAAAAAGGAGAAAATTATAAAAAATCTGAAATCAAATGCTACAAATGCAATAAGCCGGGACACTACAAATCGGAATATCCAGAGCTCAATAAACAATTCAAGAAGGACAAGAAAAAAGCCATGATCGCAGCATGGGGTAAAGATAGTGATAACAGCGACTCTAAGACTGATACATGCAAAAATGAAGTCGCAAATCTATGCTTGATGGCACTTGAATATGAAAATGAGGTAAATGATGAATCATTTACCTTTGAAGAATTACAAACTGCTTTTGATGAATTGCATGCTGAATTTAAAAAATTAAGTATGAAAAGTAGTTGTCAAAAGAAAATGATTTCAAGTTTATCTCAAGAAAAGGAATCCTTGACTTCTAAGATCAATACTTTAGACAATGAAGTCTTGACAATTGAAAAGGTGAAAAATTTTTCAAATGAAAAAGAATCTTTCATTTTTGAAAAGAAAATAGATTATTTGCAAATAGAAAATGAAATTTTGAAAAAGGAGAAAATTGTTTTAAATGAAAACATAGAAGATTTAAAAATGTTCTTTCAAAATTTACTCAAAATAGAGATACCTTGGATAAAATTCTCAAAAGTCAAAATCAAACCTTTGGAAGAATAGGAATTGGATATATATCGTTTTCAAAAGCAAAAAATTCTAAAAAGATCTTTGTTCGTGCATCATCTAACCATTCTCATCTCACATGTCATTATTGTGGAAGAAAATGACACATCTCTCTTTCATGTCCTGCTAAGAGAAACTCATTTGTTAAGATGAAAAAGAAGTGGGTTCCCAAAAACACTTCAACTTCTAACTCTCATGGACCCAAGAAAGAATGGGTACCAAAAAGCCAACAAAAATCAGATTTTTGCAGGTGTACTTTAGGTCAAAATCCAGCAACAACCGGTGGTATCTTGATAGTGCGTGCTCAAGGCACATGACCAGCGATAGGGCAATGTTCTTAACCCTTAAATCCAAAGAAGGAGGTCACGTAACCTTTGGAGACAATAGTAAGGAAAAGATCATCAATGAAGGTAGTATTGGTAAAACTTCTTCACCCATTATCAAAAATATGTTGCTTGTTGACTGAATTGAAACATAACTTGCTTAGTATTAGTCAAATAGTGTGACAAAGGCAATCATGTCACCTTTGAAAAATCTCACTGCACCATTAAAAATTCTACTGAAAACAAAGTGCTTTTTGTTGGTCATAAGCATGAAAATGTGTATATATTTGATTTGCATAATTTATCTCCTAATCATGATATTAAGTGCTTATCTGCTATAAATGAATCCAAATGACTATGGCATAGGAGGCTAGGACATGCTCATATGGATTTGTTTTCAAAACTCTTAAAACTTGATTTGGTTGTAGGTTTACCAAAAATTGATTTTGAAAAAGATAGACTTTGTAATGCTTGTCAACAAGGAAAACAAACAAGAGTTTCTTTCAAATCTAAAAATATTATTTCCACTTCTAGACCTCTTCAATTGTTACATATTGACTTATTCGGACCTTCTAGAACTTTAAGTCTTGGTGGTAAATCTTATTGTCTTGTTTGTGTGGATGAGTATACTAGATTAACTTGGGTGATTTTCTTGGCACACAAAAGTGATACTTTTTTTGCATTTACAGTTTTTTGTAAACGTAGTCAAAACATGATTAGTCTCACTATTTGTAGCATTAGAAATGATCATGGTAGAGAATTTGATAATAATGAGTTTATTCTATTTTGTAATGAGCATGTCATTGATCATAATTTTTTGCTCTTCGAACTCCTTAACAAAATGGTGTGGTAGAAAGAAAAAATAGAGTTCTTGAGGAAATGGCTCAGACTATGCTTTGTGAAAATAATTTGCTAAGATATTTTTGGACAAAAGCCGTCAATACAGCTTGTTATGTTATTAATCGTGCCATGATTAGACCCATACTTAAGAAAACACCATATGAATTGTGGAAAGGTAGAAAACCCAACATTGGTATTTTCATGCATTTAGCTGTAAATGTTTTGTACTTAATAACAATAAAGAAAATCTTGAGAAGTTTGATGCAAAATCTGATGAAATCGTGTTTCTTGGCTATGCAAATTCTAGTAAAGCATATCGTTTATTTAATAAAAGAACTTTACCCGTTGAGGAATCCATACATGTTGCTTTTGATGAATCTAACTCCTC
>CM039311.1:90078788-90110654 GCA_022316695.1 Camellia oleifera
TAATTGAAAAGTTAGGACCAAAGTGACACGAGTCTCAAATTACAGGGACTGCTAGTGTAATTCGTCTTTTTAAAAATATTTTTTTAGTTTTTTTGTTAAAATATGAAGTGAAAAAATTGAAGTATTTGAAAATGATTTTGATTTTGTTACAAAAAACATGCAAAAAAGTAGATAGAATGAAAAAAAAAAAAAATAAAATTCTTAACCTTTGGCTTTTTATAATTTTTTTTGTCTTTTTTAACTATTTTAGTCTAGTGTCAAACAAAACCTTAATTCTTTGATTTGTATCAATTATATTCTTAAATTTTACAAATTTAATCAATGATTGGTTTTCTTTACTAATGTTTAATGAATAAGAAAAATGTTTATGTCATCTTCAGCATCAAGTATTGAAGAGCATAACGTACATTTTAACACATTTATATTTAAGTTAAATGCTATTAATGGAAAAGTTAAACACGTTGTATATTCGTTTCTTAATACTGGAGTTGTAACGCCCTCAAATTAAATTCATAAATCATTCAACAATAAGCATGCTTAGACATAAGAGAATGAAGCATAAATATATTCCATCAGAATAATCATTACAAAATGTATTACATATTGACAACAAAAGTAAATGCCTTATGGGCTTCCAATTTTCCAAGTCAACACTTGATTATAAAAAGAGAGTGTTAACTCTATACATAGAAAGCCTTTGGCTTGATATACATGTAATACAACAAAATAACAAAAGAAGTCCCAGCCACTAAGCTTCCCAAGCTACGTCCTTGAAGGTGGCATGATACCTGTACCTGAAAATGATGTCCCATATAGAGGTGAGTCACAGCCCAGTAGAAATATACTAAACCAACTTATAAATATTGACTAAAATAATAGCATTCAACAGATGGTCCATACTTATATTCCAACTCATGCCATATTATCCGTTTCATGACAATTATAACCATGTTACATTTCACCTTCCATTTCTTATTCAACTTTGAGTTTGAAAACAAGGCTCAGAACCTGGTCAAATAATTTTAATGAGACTATAACTCATTACTAAAACACTTTCGAAATTCATGACGGATACACATTTTGGTGTTGTATCAATAACACATAAACCACTTCTTACTTTACAAGTGATACACATTTTGGTGCTGTATCAATTTAACATAGAGACACTTCTATACTTCACAATTGATAATGATATACATTTTAGTGCTATATCAAATCAAACAAACACTTCCACATTTCACCATGATACGCATTGTAGTGCTGTATCAATGTCACACAAATTCTGGTTTAGAGGTCCATCCCCTATCTTTCTCTAAACCGTGGAGTATATCCCCTATCCGCACAACACATTGTATATATACATAGATCATATATATAATCAATCAATACATAAAGTTAATGTATTTATCAACCGTTATACTCGATGACACATTCTATTGATTAGTTTTAGTTTGCCTAATCATCATGCACTGTCTACAACAATCAAGACTATCCTCCACCGATAGCCCAAAGCAGTTATTTCTAAACAGAAAATAAATGTACCAAATGGATAAATTATCAACATTTGCCTAGGTGAGCGATAAATTAATCAAACTATATCCTTTAGTCTCATACCATTCCGATTTGAATATTTCCTATTCAATTTCTTCATTTCCCAAAATTAATTATACCAATTAATTTATTATGCAATTAGGGCTTTTTCCCAAATTCACAATACCAACTCTAAGGTTTCTTTTTCATCAATAATCCAACACCAAATTCATTTTCCAATGTATTACATACATAAGAGTTTATATATTTAAAAACCCATCTTTTGAAAATTACACAAAGGTCCCAAACTTTCTCAAAATTACCCAACAACCCCCAACATATCGAAATACCAAAATTCAAAGACAAAGCTCATAAGATGAAGTAAGAGATCCCTATCCTCGAAGTTAGAGCTCGAATGGAGAAGAAGACCAAAACCAAAGTGCTCTAAACTCCAAACTTTTCGAATCAAAACGAAGCCCTCGACGATCAACACAACTTTTACAAAGACTGAAGGAAAGGGAAGCACCCTAACTAGATCAAACCCTAGAGAGAAAGGAGTTTCTAGAGAGAGAGGCTCTCAAAATATCTTTTTAGAAAGTAAGAGAGAGAGAGAGAGAGAGAGAGAAAGAATGCAAAAATTGATTCAAAAATGCCCAACTGCCTTCTGATATACGATAGGTCTGCTCGAGCGGAAAACACAACGCTCAAACGTCAAGAACAAAAAAACATGGTCCGCTCGAGCGCGAAAACCAATCCGCACGAGCATAGATTCCCCCTTCCTAGAACTTTCACAGACAAGGCACTACCCGCTCAAGCGCCAAAAGGTTCGCTCGAGCGTAAGAATACCCGCTCGAGCGTGAGAATATCCGCTCAAGCGTGACAAACACACTTGCAGAAGTTTTGCAGAGGCACGAAATACGGGAGTGCGTAAACTCCGCTCGAACGCAAGAAGACCCGCTCGAGCAGACAACCCAAAAGCAAACTCCGCTCGAGCGCAGAATGACCTGCTCGAGCGTAACACCAAAACTCTGGGTAACAACACTTGAGACCAAAACTCAACCTACCTGTTCAAAACACGCTCAACACATCCTAAAACTCAAACATATGGAATTAAAGGATGACAATAAGGTATACAACCACCAACTCCACGGAACCAACATCCGGAACACAGCAAATACAGAAAGGGAAAACTGGAATCGCTATAGGAGTGAAATGTTTTGATGTTTTTTATTTTGTAAATAATGTGCATTTCATGTGTCTCATTGTTTATTTAGATGGAAATAGATAAATTTACCTTAATGTCCTTCAAATGCTTGATGTGAGGCTAAACATATTTCATATATTTTTTAGATGACAATTACAGAAGGGGACCAAATTAGATTAATGTATGAAGTTTAGGGATGCAGTTGATACATATTAAGAACCGAAATTAAGTCAATAATATACTTTACGGACTATTTATGCAATTGATACAATTGTGTTGTTTTGGTACTTGGGTTTGTACAGTGAAAATTTAGAAAGAAAATGGTATGCATTAGAGTATTTAAATTTCTTGCATTTATTGGACGAGTGATTTTTTTTATATATTAATTTTTATTACTTGTAATCCAAATTTGAGCTGACTATTTGCTTTTGTTTAAAGTTCCATTATTCTAAAATTACATTTCCCCGTATGGAGAGTTCTGAGAATTTATCAAGAGATCATCTTTTGTTTTGGATGGATTGAAAAAATTAATAAAATTAAAAGTGGTTTCCTTATAATGTTTTTTATTTTTAGTTAGTGAGAAAAATTATTAGATACTTTTAAAGCAGTTCCAATTTAGAGCACTAAATCAGAAGTTCTAAAAGTATCACTAATGAGCTGGGCAAGTGCAAGAAAAAAAAAAAGAAAAAAGGCCAAACTATCACATCAATAGTGGAATCCACATGATACTATGTCATTAGTGGTGCATTAGTGGTGTTAAATTAGTGGTATGAAGCATTTTTCCTTCTAAAATACCATATGACATTATTTATATGTTACTCTTAACAAATAAAAAATCGTAACATACATTAAACGATTTTTTTGTCATGTTTTTCTTCTTACTTTAAAAAACATTCAATTATAAAAAAAAAAACTACAAAATCATAAAAAAAATCACAAAAAAAAAAAAAGAAAAAAAAAACGATATCTAGCATTAAATTTTATGCATAGTTTCATCATAGTTTACTTTTCTTATCGTTTTCCATGTGATCGAATGCCAAGCAACAAATGATTTTCTTTGTATTTCTTTTATTTTTCTCTCTTAAAATTTATGAACCGAACCTTGCGTAATGGATAGTAATGATTTTAAGAAACATTCACTCTAACACATAATACACAGAAAGTAATTTGGTTATGACACCCTGTGATATCAATCCCACAAAACGTTATAACTTCCATATTACGTATAATACACTCTTTTTTGAGCAATGTGTATTATAGCATTAAATTTTTATGCATAGTTTCATCATAATTTATTTTTCTCATCATTTTCCATGATAATTGAATACTATGCAACAAATGATTTCTTTGTATTTCTTTTATTTTCCTCTCTTAAAATTTATGAACCAAATATTGTATTAAGAGTAATAAATATTTTAAGAAACATTCATTCTGACACATTATACATAGAAAATGATTTGGTTAAGACACTTTGTAGTATCTACCCTACAAAATGTATAAAATGTCGCAACTCATATATGGGACAACTTTTTTTAGGAATGTGCATTTTAACATTATCTTTTTTTATTTTTTTAATTTATTATTATTAGAGAGAAGTGATCCTTAAGTTTTAGTAGAAGCAAAGGTTTCTTCCTCAAAATTTCCCCCTCAAATGGTTTGAAAGTAAAAGTTCAACCGTTTAAAAGTTTGAGAGTAGAATAATATTGTGTTTGGTTAGGGAATTTAAATAGAGATTTAGAAAAGGAAATAAAAAAATTAGGTAAAATGTAAATAAAATATACTTATATTTTTTCTAATTTCATACATCTCTTTTAGGTTTGGACTTCTTGTTGTATTCCTATGTAATAAAGCCTTGGGCGGAAAAGTTAATGTTGCCAATGAGTAATAAAATCTTAGCCTAACACATATCCATCATACTGCTACTCTTTTGGTCAGAATCCTTATATTTTTATTAATAATTCAATTTTTTTATCTGCTTATATGAGCCTTATTGGATTTTATTGTAATATTATATATTAATAGTCTATTAAAAAAAAAAAAAATTCCCTCAAGAATAAGATCAAAGCATTGCTAGAAGTTTTAGTAAATGAAAGTCAATATGCCAATTATTTTTTATTTTGTGAAAAATTAAATTGATTATTGTTCAGCTAAATAAAGGCATATTACCTTATTTGGTTTTAATTTTCTAAATTTAATTTTTTAATTTTTTTTAGTAAAATTTTTTAATAATTTAAGCAAATTTTTTACTTTTCAGATGCATATAATCTAGATATATCTAAAAAGTAAAATATTTATAAAAAAATATTTTAAAAAATAATAATACACAAAAATATGAAAAAATATATATATATATATTTGTATTTTTGGTATTTAGTAAATTTTTTGAAGTTTTTTTTTTCACAAATATTTTACATTTAATTGTATTTATATTAAGTGTATCTAAAAAGTTTAAAAAAATGCTTAAAATAGTAAAAAATTTACTAAAAATAAAAAATATGAAAAATAAAAAAATTAATTTTCAAAAAATTAAATTCAACAAACTGAACCAAACAAGGTGATTTTTCGAATTTATATAGGATTGTTGTGTAGCTTAGAGCATCTCAAAAGGGATGCTATTTGAGCTGCCATTGTCAAAATTTGACAAAAGTTCTAAAAAAATATGAATTGCTATAACACTTGTCAAATTTGGCAAATGTCATTCAGTGTGTTTGGTTTAAATTTTTTGGATTAATTTTTTTAAAAATTGAGTTTTTTATTTTCGTATTTTTTTGTTTTTAGTAAATATTTTAAAAATTTTTAAATATTTTTTTTACTTTTTTAGATGCACCTTACTTAGATGTACCTAAAAAGTAAAAAATTTGTGAAAAAATATTTTAAAAAATTAATAAATACATAAAAATATAAAAAAATGTATTAAATTCTCGTATTTTTTTTTTGTATTTTTGGTATTTAGTGAATTTTTAAAATATTTTTTCACAATTTTTTTACTTTTTAGGTATATTTATGTTAGGTGTGTCTAAAAAGTAAAAAAAAAAAAACTTAAAATATTAAAAAAATTCAGTAAAAACAAAAAAAAATACGAAAAACAAGAAAATATAATTTTTTGAAAAGTATTTTTGAAAGGATAATACTTGGGACCCCCTTTTGGGGGCACCCCCTCACCCCCCTTTTGCCATGTGTCAGGGGGTGATTGGATGTGCAGGAAAGTGGACCAATGAGAGAAGAGAGGGGGTCAAAAGGGGGTCTAAAAAAGGGGGTCTCTATCACCACCCTTTTTGAAAAAGAGGAACCAGGCAAAGTGATTTCATCTCTTAAATTTGGCAACAAATTTGGCAACAAATTTGGCAATTGTCAAACTTGTCACATCATCCAAGTAAACAGAATTTGGCTCCAAAATTTTGTAATGGTTTGTTTTTTTGGTAGGATGAATTATATTTATTTATTTTTTTACTTTTTTTATATTTGTCTAGTCGGGTATAATGAAAATATATAATTTTTTTTTATAAACAGTTAAAAAAAGGTCACAAAAAATAATAAATAAATAAAATCATTAAAAAATTTATATCTAAACAATATCTATAAATTTGGAGGAAAAGTTGGTTGAAATTTGCCAAAATAGCATGTGTACCATTGGAGCACTATTGCGATAATTTAACAAATTACTACTATTCATTGCTAAATTATAGCAATAGCAATGATATTGGCCTTATTTGGTAGGGCTTATTTCCAACTTATTTCAACTTTTAGCTTAATTTAAGCTATTTTGATGTGTTTGGTTCAGCTTAACAATACAGCTTATAGCTTTTTGTAAGTTAAAAATCAACTTATTCTTTGAGTGGGGGATGAGAAGTTTAATTTATAAGTAAAAAATCAACTTATGTTTACAGCTATAAATTATAAGTTATTAGATTATAAATTGTAATTACTTTTCCATAATTCTACCATACGGGGCCATTATAGCAAATGCCATTAAAAATGCTCTTGGAGTGTTGAAGTGTGAGACAAAGATGGAAGATGGTAATAGGCAGGGGCAGAGCTAACATGGGCCCGGGGGTCACGTGCCTCCTGGGTTTTGAATTTTTTTTTTTTTTAAGTAAACATAAAAAAAATATTTTAAATAAAAAAATTTATAAAAATATTATTTTAAATGTCAATGATATTTTTTAAATAATAAGAATAATAATGTTATTTTGATTAAAAATAAAATGATTACAATATTATTATCTATGAAAATTCTAATATAATGGTGATGTCTATCATTATTGACATATAAACATAATTAATCTCAATGAAAATATAAAATTTATTGAATTGTTAGTTACATTTGACATATAGCGTTCATTTTCCATGTGTTTATTTATTATTGATTGGTGATATCACATGTTAATAATGACGTAGTATAACTATTATATTGAATTTTTACGCATATTTTGTATAAAAAATTATTTTATCATTATATAATTTATTTTAAAATTTTATATCAATGACTTTTTTTAATATTGTTCATGATACACTAATTACAAATAATATTTAGCTTATTTGGTTCTAGTTTTCAAAAAAGTCTACATTTTTATTTTTCGTATTTTAATGTTTTCAATAATTTTTTTTAATATTTTAAGCAATTTTTTTTTAATTTTTAAACACACCTAACATAAATATACCTAAAAAGTATAATATTTGTGAAAAAAATCTTTAAAAAATACACTAATTACCAAAAAATATAAAAATAATATGAAAATTCAGTACCTTTTTCATATTTTTGTGTATTTATTAATTTTTTAAAATATTTTTTCACAAATATTTTACTATTTGGATACATATCTAAGTAATGTACATCTAAAAAAGTAAAAAAATTATTTAAAATTTAAAAAATATTCACTAAAACCAAAAAAATACGAAAAATAAAATACTTAGTTTTTAGAAAACTAAATGGAAACACATAGATTATTATTATTATTTTTTTTTATCTTTCTTGAAGTCAATTGTAAAAATTTATGTAAAATATTTTTATAAAAAATTTTAATAGTGTAATTAGTAAATGTCCCATCTAATTTAATTTCTTATCTCCGCCACTGATAATAGCTATTATCTTTACTCCGAGAGAAGGGTGAGAGGAAGGAAGGGAAGCGAGGTATCGCTTGTATGGCTAGGCATGATTTAAGAGAAGTGAAGCCACTTTTTCTCTGGCTTTTGTTTGGTTAGACAATAATTAGTACAAGTAGAGAGGTGCATAAATTGAACAGGAAAATTTTATTTGTGCATAAAATTTATACAAAAAAATTTGAAAAAAATAATGTGACAATATTATTATTATAAATAAATATATCTTTAATAGTATTTTGTTTTGAAATGAAAGGTCCATCTCGAGTCACATCACATCATTATGTATGAATTTTTTATTGAGGTACTTATCGATAGGTCCCATATACAAAATTCAAAATTCATCTAATATCAAAATAAAACACTTACACCAATTAATCTTATATATTTTTAATTGTTACCAAAAACTCCTATTTAATTTTTTTAAAATTTAAAGATATTGCTATATCCTACCGCTACCGGACTTCTATCAGACGATCATTAGAAACTCGCTGGAATGTTCAACATCATCGAAAATTCGCTGGCGTGTTTTGAATGTCATTGAAAGTCATCGAAATAGCCAAAACGTTCGTTGGACGTCAAAAATATTGTTGGAGACTCACCGAAAATGTCCAGAATATTGCTGAAAAGAAAAGAATAAATGGAGAAATTAGAACGAAAAAACATAACAAAATGTGCTAAATATTGATAAACTAAAAAGGGAAAAACAAAAAAGCATAACAACAAACAGCAACAATGGAAAAAAATATATATTATTTTAAAATTTTTTGTACGGTTTAAGCAAATAATCTCCAATAATGATCAAATTGGAAATCAAGCTTTGAAACTGTAAAATGTTACAGTTTCAAAGCACGATTCTATTAAGTATTTATCCTTAATAATCAAATTGAAAAACATGTTATAAAATTGTAAAATTTTACAATTGTAAAAATGTTATGAAACTGTAAAATTTTTTAGTTTTAAAGAATAATTCATTTCAGTACCAAAAAAATTAAAACTGTAAAATTTTATAATTTTCATCGTCTGTAACTAAAATTTGAAAACAACTTATTCAGAATTTGAAAATTTTCTCCATTAAAACATAAAAATAGAAGTGTGTAGTAAAGAAAAAGTAAAAATAAAATAAAATGAGAGATCTATGGAGAGAGAGATATAGAGAGAATTGTATTCCAACAACAATTTTTTAGTTAAAATCTAGTCAGATCTAACGTAGACACTCAAATGTGATGTAGATTTAAGTAGATCTACATCTGATTTAAGTAAATCTACTCATCTTTTTCATTGGAAACTCATCTCCTTCATCGTTGGTGAGCGTAAAGCAAGGAGTCGGTACTCGGTAGTTGTTGGTGAATCGCAATCGATGGTGGTTGTCGGTGGTTATATATCAGCAAAAGAAAAAGAGAGAAAAGAAACAAGGCGCAGAAAAAGAGGAGAAGGAAAATGGGCACAAAGCTTTTGAGTTATTCAAAAAATTTTGAAATTAAATAGAACATACACTTCTCAAAAAGAATATGCTGGCAAATTGTCATTTTTTTATTTGTATAACATTACTCAATTGATTATGCAAAGTTTGATGCCCCTAATAAATATCTCTCGGCACCCTATATGTGTAAGAATTTTTTGTAAGGTACAATAGTTATCTATACAATATATATATAGCACCGATGTATAGTGAACAGTATTTTCTGCCTCTGATGAATAGTAACCTCTCGGGTGTTGAAATATCTATTTTGCCCCTTGGTCTTTATCTTTTCTTTCCTTATTCTAAAGCCTAAAAGCAGAACCAACAAAACACACATAGAGAAGAGAGAGAGAGAGAGAGAAGAAATCGAAGGAGCCGGAGGAAGAAGACCCATCCGTGACTACCGCCACCGTTGACATCTACCCGCTTCAGCTAAGCAGCGAACGAGCCCTTGCACTTCTCCCTCTTACCAGAGTTCTCACACTCCCCTCTCCCATCGTTCAGGTTCGTTTTTCAGAAGTTAGGGTTTTCATACATACAATATCTGATTTTTGTTTTTAATTTTTTTTTTCTTCCCTGTTCATCATTTTTCTCTTCTTGTGAAACTAGTTTTTTTTGAATTATAGCGACCCCGGTCTTTTCCCATTTGATTATTATATCCGGACTTATGTTCCGTGGATTCCGTTGTCATATTGTTGTTGTTGTCATCCTTTAATTCTATTTGGTCGAGTTTTAGGATGTGTTAGGCGTGTTTCGAACAATTGGGTTGAGCCTTGGTCTAGCTGTTGGTTGCCCAGTTTTTAGCCTTTCCGCTCGAGCGGACATCCCTACGCTCGAGCGGGGTTTACACTCTTCCAGCAATTTTTGGTCCCTGCAAAACTTCTGCAGGTGAGAGATCTACGCTCGAGCGGTTATCATTGCGCTCGAGCGGACCTTATTTTGTTCTTTACGCTCGAGCGGTGTATTGTGCACTCGAGCGGACCTGTCAAGTTTAAATACGCAGCAGCGTGTTTTAAAACAGTTTTTCAGCCCCTTTCAGTTTATAAAACCCTAGGTTACGAGTTTTCTCTCTCCCAACTCATCTTCTCTCTTAGGATTGATCTATTTAGAGTGTGAATCTACCCTTGTTCCTTCATTAAAAAGGTAGAGGAGAGTGAGGGCTACATTTTAATCTGAGAAATTGTGGATTTGGAGCACTTTGAAGTTTTGGGCATCATCTTCATCTTCTTCTTTTGAGTTATTTCTTCGAGGTAGGGATTTCCTACTCCATTTATATGTTTTAATCCTAAGTGGTGGTATTTTGGTACGTGGGGGTAGTTTGGTAATTTTGGGAGAAACCTTAGGGTTTGTCATAGATTAATTTATAATTAATTTAAGGGGAGATTGTGATATTGGGTTTAATTCATGAAATTGGGGAATTATGAGGTAAATTGATATAGTTGGATATTTAATCACTCATCTGTGAAATTGAGATTAATTGTGTTGTTATATTTATTTCTTGTTTAGAAATAATTGTTTTGGGCTATCGGTGGAGGATAGCCATTGATTGTTGTAGACCTTGCATACGGCTTAGGTATAACTGAAATTGAGTCATTTATTTGACTGTTGAGTTAATACAGAACATTTGTGTATTGATTATGTGTTGTATATGGCAAATATCGATTATGTTACATATGCATTTGGTTTTGGAGGAGATAGGGGATGAACTCCACGGTTTAGGGGAAGATAAGGGATGGATCTCTAAACCGGATTTTGTTGGGAGGAGATAGGGGATGGACTCCAGTAGCATCACATATGTGTGTGCTTATTGATAATAGAAATATTTCTATTTGTTGTTAATATGATACATCACCACCATGTGTGTCAGTTGAGAAGTATGGGAGTGGATTTGATTGAGATGGTTATAACACCAGCACGTGTGTTTATTTTGTTATAAGAAATGTTTAACCTGATTTGTTATCCTTGTTGAGTTGTTTGGCCAGGTTCTGAGCCATGTCTGTATAAATGAAAAGTGTATTGTGTCATAGACCATGTGTCATAGACAACGTAGACATTCGTGTCATAATATTGCAAATTGAATATTTTGTGTTAACCATGTATCGGGTGCTACTGCTTTAGTTAATTCTTATGCTTGGTTTAGTATTTTTCTACTGGGCTGTGGCTCACCCTATATGGGAACTTCATTTTCAGGTTCAGGTGGTTCACTACCTCCAAAGACTTAGCTTGTGAGGATTTGGACTTGAAGATTTGCTTTATTTGTTTTATTTGTTTCATTTGAACTATGTAAACTTTCAAGCCTAGGGCTTTATTTGTTTTTGAGTTAGAACTCATGAAATTGTGTCCAAGTGTTGGCTTGGCAAGATGTAAGCCCTTAGGGCATTTATTATGATGTTTTTATTTCGTAGTACTCTGATGAATGGAATAAGATACTTTATTTCCGTATAATTCCGCATGTTAATATTACGTATTATGGGTTTATTTTGAGGGCGTTACAGGAATAGTTTTTGTGATACGGTAAATTTCGTTGTTTGTTTTTTTTTTTAAAATTATGTTCTTATTTGAAAATCAAAGTGTACAAAATAAAGTAAGTGCTGCAATGTTTTTGGGTAAGTTTTGATTTTTTTATCGTTCTTCTTGTTCTCGATTCCATTTTCTTTGGTTTCTATGATTACCATGATGTGTGGGTATTTTTATTTTGGGCATTCATCCAGGTATGACTCCTAAATTTTTGAGTTTTGTGTAGATCAGTAACTTAATTTGTGTGATTCAGAAAATTTTAAGGGTTTATTATTTAGCTTTGCAATTTTTGTCTATAATATTTTTTTTAAAAATATTTCAGTTAATTTTAATGGATTTTATATGTTGTTAAACTTTTAGGGTTTGTGCAAATAAAGAATTAAAAACTCAATTTGTGTGATTCAAAACTTTTTTGGTGTTTTCCTATTTGGCTTTGAAATGAATTTTGAAGATGTGTTTAATGCCAACGATTGAACTTCAAAACCCAATTCTAGCTCTGACGGGCTAAACATATAATCAATATTGTGATGGAATTTAGTTCTTTAGGTTGAATACTGGAGATTTTGTTCTTTTCAAAGATAATATCCATTGGGTGTTTGAATTTTGTGCTTGAATTATTTGATAAAATACTTGGAAGACAAATTACCACAGAATCACTGATGTGGTCAAAAAGTAGTAGGTTAACATAGTTCCCTTCACCAACAAGTATGTTCTTGCTAATTCTCTCATTGAAAAAGTTTTGTATTTTGTCCTATCTTTGATTTTTGAGGAATTGAATAGATGATTGATTTGTTGGTGCAATTATGTTTTTGTTACTTGCTTTGTGTGGTAGTTGTGCTTTGTCATTGTCTTCGTCTTCATCTTCCGTCTTTGATCATGAATGGAGGTATTGTGAGAGTTTGCCTAACAAAATTAGGGTTTCTTCTTTCTTTCCATGTACTAAACATCATTTTTTTTTTGGGTGCATAAAATCGGTGTTTTCATTTTTTTTTTTTTTGGTTTACTTGCTTTAGGATTGTAGGGTTGTTGTGCTTTGTCTTCATCTTCCTGCTTTGATCATGAACTTCTATGAGAGTTTGCCTAACAAAATTAAGGTTCTTGCCTTTTTTCAGCTATTGTACATTATTTTATTTATTTATTTATTTGCATTAAAAGGGGGTCTGATTTTTAATTTTTCTTTGTTAACAATTTTTTTTTTTTGTTTACTTGCTTCTTTTTCTATTTCTATTTTGAAGGGTTATGTGGTGGTTGTGCTTTGTCTTCGTCTTCGTCTTCCTTGTTTGATCATAAATGGGATCCTATGAGAGGTCGACTAACAAAGTTAGGGTTTTTGCCTTTTTCCAAATCCTATACATTTTTTTTTGTTGCTGCGTAAGGAGGCCTTGATTTTTATTTTTTTGCCTATTTTTCATTTTTGTTTCTCACAATTTTTTTGTGGAACTTGCTTCTGTTTTTGTTTCTATTTAGAAGGGTTGTGGGGTGGTTTTGCTTTTGCTTTGTATTCCTTATGTTCATTAGCTAACAAATTGCGTCACTATATTTCTTTACATGTTCCATAAACGTCAACAATTTCTTAAGATCACTTTTAAACGTTGATTTAAATTGTTAAAGATTCAATCTTTTCTCTTCGTTGCTTTTTTTTTTTTTTTGGGGGGGGGGGGGGGGGGGGGGGTGTTTGGAAATGATTTTTGTTTGAGTTTCATTCATAAAAGAGAATTATACCACATTAGCATGAATCATGTTTTAATTTGATTGGGGTCAGTGCCTTGGGCCACTATGGAGGGTTAAATAGAAATGTGAGGATAACTGCACATAGCCATGGGAGTCTTGGCCAATGGTTTGCTTCATATTTAGTGGTTTCATATTTCTTTGTGATGTGAGTTTGCTATAAGTTTTATAATTTCCTCTATTACTTTTAGTAGATTTTGTTACTTGCTTCATATTTTTTTCATTTGTGTATCATTTAATAAACAAATTCTAGGTGTATAACAGCAATCATCTAGACATGGATATGCATTTCTTCTTTATCTGGTTATGTGTGCACAAATATGGGATTTGAGAGAGTTGTAGGCTAAGATTACACTTTCTCGGTCTCTATTGCAGGGAAATAATGGATTTTGTGACAATAATGTAGTTTACCAAATACATTGGATTAACAAGATCAAGGTGAGTACCTTCTAATTTTTAGCTATCATAATTGCTGAAACCACAAATTAAAAGTAATTGTTACTTGATAATTTGCATACATAATATTTCAAATAATCGTTATAATGATCTCAAGCATTATATGTTCATTATTTCAACTTAGACAAAACAAAAACTGCATTGAATAAATTATACAACAAAAAGTGTACCCTTTATGAAGTAGGCTACTTTTAAGTTAGAAAATAATTTGTTAATTTTAACAAACAAATGTTTGCATTTTGAATGAGCAAGTCTAAAACATTTGGTATAATTTCACAATTGCACTTTTGTTTTCATTTTTCTTATCTATCCAGTGCATTTCTAATTATGTTTAAAATACATATTTTGTTTTGTGTCTAGATGTTGGGAGGTGGGAAAGAGATATGTGATGTTAGGAAGAAGTTATTTCACAATTGATTATTTTATTTTTTCTTCTACCAAATATCTTAAATTAATATGCAAACCCAGTAATACCGATTAAATTTTCATGCTGAATGTTGACTGCCCATTTATTTTTTTTGTTCTTTGTTGTTAAATACATTTTAAAAAGCAGTTGAATGTGTATTTCATACCTGGGACTGTTGATGGGCTGTTACACTGGTGGACTGGTTTTGATCACAAAAAACTTGAATGAATGTGCTCAAAACATAGGGAATGAATGTGTATTTCAAAGTGTACAACCAAACTTTGAGTTAAGAGAACTGGGTGATTGTATGAAAGTTGGCAACAATTTAACTGCTTCTACTTGCTGTTTAAGCTTGGTTGTTGTGTGTTGCATTCATTGCTGGTTTGAGTTAAATCCTTATCAACTCTGTTTATATTTGTTTGTTTGCTGCTAGGAGTGCACATGATTGGTCCATCACTAGGTGCCAACACAGTTGGGATGAGGTGTTTTGGACAATGATGCAATTTTTTTCAACCTAGATCATTTTAATATATTCTTCCTTTCTTTTGCCGCTCAAAAACAAATATGTGGAATAACATTGGTTATGTTACTGTTAATCTTTTCAGCAACCATTATGAATTGTTTTTTCCCTCTTGCGAATATTTGAGTTTATTACGAACTTTTTCTTTTCTTTTTCATGGCTGAGCAAGTAAGCGAATCAAAATTACATGCCAAGCTAAGAAGGCTTTCGTCTGGAATGTAGTCAGTTCATTGTGAGGATCACCCTTCCAATTCTACGAGTGTGAAAAATGACCTAGGTTATTTTTTTACATTTCTTTTTTCTTTTCCGAGTCAGTTCACCATGAGGATCACCCTTCCAAGTCTACAAGTGAAAAATGGCCTTGGTTATTTTGTTACACTTATTTTTGAGTATTACCAGTTATGTTTAGCTCTTGTGATATATTGAGAGAAATTCTCTTGCAATTGTTTTCACTAAACAAATAGCTCAATTCTAAAGTTAGTTTATATGTACATAACATTTTTCTCTCTGTATAATTTTCTACTCTAGACATAATATGTTTATAAATTTCAGTTCTAAACACAAATGTAATGGGCACTAGATGGGCATTATTTAGCGTGCCTTGCACGCGGCCCTTTAACTAGTAATGTATGAAGTGGGTGTAGAGAACAATTTAAGGGTTGTATTTAAAAGCTCCTCAAACACTTCTCTTCACTTTTGGTATGATTTTGGACAAAAAGTGAACTGATCAAAATGTTCATAATCTCTCCCCTCACAACATACTTGGTGTAGATGAAGTCGAATCACGTTGGTAATTACCTCCACTCCCAGTATGAAGCTGTCTCCTACTTAACAAATTTAATAACTGCAGATCTAACTGCTTTACATACATGTGTGTGTATATATATAGAGTTAGGGGTGTTTTGGAAAGATGATTAAAAGTTATTTTTTGACTTTTCTTTGACTTTTTTGTGAGAAAAGGAAGTGAGTTAAAAACTGAGAAGTGACTTTTAATCCACTTTTTAAAATAGGCCTTAATCCAAAAAATTTCTATATAAAGTGACCAAGTCTCTACTCTCACACAACCAACTTCTCAATTCCATTTAAAAATTGCATAAAACTCTGAAAATTTAAAAGACCTTATCCCATATTCTTGTATTGGTTTCATACTTAAGTGCGTACCAAATTTGCTGACAATGTTTTCAACCAAGCAAAACATCAAAAGCACCAAGCTTGAAAAAACATAAAATTTTTTTTAAAAAAAAAAAAAGAATAAAATAAAAATACACCACCAACTTCATTTGAAATGCTGCCAAGTGCTATTCTCAATATGGACTAGTACCCACCTAAGCCCAAGTTAAATTTTGAAGAGTTTGAGACTGCATTTGGGCCTATTGAGTACACTTTTAGGCTCTTTTCAAATTTAAGGCAAGCTAGGAAAGAAAACTTGAAGTTTATATATTTATACATACATGCATGTATATTCATATTCATATTTTACATTATCTAACTTTTCTTGTTATGGAACTTACATATGGATTTTAATTAAAACAAAAAATTAAACTCTTAACCGTGAGCATATAAGAGAACAAAAAAAAAAAAAAAAAAAAAAAAAAAATAATCAATGTATCAATATTATTTTATATTTAATTTTTGAATAATTATTTATTTTTATTTGTTACTAAGTTATATGAGTAAGCTCGAAAATTTGTATTTCTTCTGGGACAAATTTGAAAATTTAATTTAAGTTTGATGATTGGGCTTAAACTAATTAGTCCAACCCAATCCAATATATGTCCACCTCCAATTATACTTTGTCATTTAATTGGTATGCGCTAAAAAGACCCTTATTGCAATTGGTTGGGTATGTGTCAAATGCTTTCAACTTATAAATTAAATTTATATTTATATTTTTTACCTTTTTTTTTTTTTTTATCTTTAATGATTTTTTTTAAAAAAAAAAAATTATGTACAAAGGAAAAAAAAGAAGACAGATATGTTTTTGCTTAATTTACCTAGAAAATTTCTTAGTTGTTCCATAGAGATGGATCTAAAACTAAAAAGAAATAACATAATTTAAAAGAAAATTCACTAAAAAAGGACTTGGTGGTAAAGCCAAAAAAAAAACAAAAAAAAAGTGCAAAAACAAAGATTTGGGGGTCAAAATTGATAATGCCCCCATGCAGGATCGAACTACAGACCTTCAGTTTACAAGACTGACGCTCTACCACTGAGCTATAGGGGCTCCACAAGGCTCATCTCACTACAAATAATTATAATAACTTAAAAATATGTCCAACAAATCCAACTGGACAAATTATATCGTAATACTACCAAGGTAGTTGGTAATGAATTTGCTCCTCTTTTTGAGGGTTCAAATCCCCTAATACTCAACAGGGGTGAAGTTTTGATAATTATATTGGTACCCCTATATATATAGATTATATCATATATATCTTTTATAAAATTATAATAATATCATTTATTCAAATTATAATAGTCCCTCTATTACAAATTTTCTTTTTAATTATAATGAATCTACTAAAATAAGTTCTTCTATATTATACACCTCCAAAAGGTATGTACCATATACTAGTTATTACTTTATGGTATTGATATTATAAATTTTCATAACCAAATTATTTTCATTCATAACTAAAATGACTACTATATAAATTATAACCAAACAACACATCTTCAATTATAAATAAATAAATAAAAAAAAGAATTTTTTTTATTTATTTACAGTAAGTCATAACTAATATCAGAATGAGTCATTATGAATAATTACTTGATGTATAATCAAAGACCTCTTCAATTATAACCAAAATAACAACAATAAGAAGTTATAACTAAGTTATATTCACCACTATGTCATAACTAAAGACCATAAAGATCTTAACTGCGACATATGATAGACATTTTTTTTTGCGGTGTATTTTATAGAATTTCTCTACTAAAATATATCATTTCTATCTTAACGTATCTTCTTTTTTTAATTTTTCAATCCACCTAAAATACTTATTCTATAATATTTGTATAAAATTTAACCTCAAATCATTTAGTTTAAAACTCACATCTATCCAAATAAACTTTTAATATTTACGTTTAGTAATATCTCATTAGTTTTTTATTATGAGGAAAAAACAAAATCAATATTGTCATTAATTTGTGCCCCCACTTCATTGAATTCCTGGTTCTGCCACTCCTACTCAAGTAAACGTTTGACTCTTTAGGTGGATCGGTTAGATTTCTACAGTTTGACTTGTAAAGATAGATTTTAAGAGTCTTGTCTTTGGAGGTATTTTGAATATCAAAATAATAATAATAATATCGCAATTCCTGCATTTTCCCTTATGTCACTTTTTTCCCATCATTTCAATTAATTTAATTCTGACTTTTAATTTTTGATTTTGTATTAATTTAATTGATAATGTTGATTAGGTTTTTTGAAGAAAAAAGATAGATTGAGGTTAACTTTTTTTTGTTGTTTAACTGATAGAAGAGTAATTACATTATGAGAAGTATTTACATTATCAAAGTCAACAAAACCTAATAACCATTAAGTATAACTCCGTAATGGAAGAGAAATAAATTAATCACTAAAAAAAGGTATAAAACCCTCTATATAAAAGGTGCTACTACAAAAATTTCAATTTTTTGCAATGGCAAAATGCGGTCGCTAATACTTCAAATGCTAATCTCAAAAAACTTTTAGCGACGGTAAATGACTTTTAGTGACTGCAAAGAGGGGGTCACAATAAAGGGCGTTGCTAAAACGTTTTAGCAACTGATATGATGCCGTTGCCTTTTTTTTGTGACGACAAATGTTGCCTTTTGCGACGACATTTTAGTATCGCCTATAATATGTAAAAAATTGAGATATTTTGCGACGGCAATGTTGTACCATCGCTAAAAGTTTTATTTGAGACGGCAAAATAATGTTGTTGCCATTACAACAAAAAACATTTTTGGCGACGCTTTTTAGCAACCAAACAAAAATTTAGTTGCCAAAGATACATCATTGGCGATAGAATAGTTGTGGTCACTAAAAACTAAACTTTTGGCGACGAATTTAAAATTTTGGTCACTATTGAGTTTGGCGCCAAGTATTTTTTTGCGCGGAAGCGCTAAAAACAATTTGGCGACCAAATTAATTTTTAGCGACGGAAATTTTAGTCGCCAATTATATGTATTTGGTGACAAGCATGACTTGGTTGCCGAAAATTTGAATAATATTTATGGCAACCAAATTTATTTGGTTGCCAATAAATTATTTGCCTTTACCCTAATTTTTTATTGCCAAAAATAGTTGACTAAGTGAATAAACAAACAATTGACCATCACTTTCCTTCTCACTTTCTCAATCCATCTGAAACGGCACACACAGGTCGATCCACTCCATCTGAAACGGCATACACAGGTCGATCCAGGTAATGTCTTCTTCTCTTCTCCTTCTTCTATCTCCTTCCCCCTCTCCCTCTTGCTCTGCTGCATCGCCGAATGTGAAAGGCACCGGAGCGCTGTTGATAGCAGCGCTGCACTGGCGGCAGATCGCACCCTCTTTTTGGGTCGATTCCCTCTTCTCTTCTCTATCTCTGATATGTTGAATGTAGTCCCTCTCCCTCTTGCTTTCTCGAGCCGTTGGATGCCAATGGCACAGCATCGCTAGGCAGCAGCAGCGCTGGGTGGCAGATTGATGCCTTCTTCTTTGGATTGATGCCTTCTTCTTTGGGTCGATGCCCTCTTCTCTTCTCTGGGCCAAATTATATTCTGAATGTATTTTCTTAAACCAATTTTTAAAGTTATAGAGGTGAAATAAACTAATTTTATTTTATTTTTGATATGTATTATATCTGTTGTGTGACCTAGATGAACTATATGTCTAGTAGTGACTCCAAATCAGTAGAGCTTTAGTTGTAATTGCATGTATGATTACCTTCATTCTGTTTTATGTTGTAAATAGTTGATCTGTTAATGTAGATTACCTCTTCCCTCTTAAGAAATCAAAATATGCGAGACATAGTTAATGCACCATGATTAGATTTTGTCGAAATATGTGTCAAATTGAACTATATCCATTTGTTGATGTATGTCACAGCTTGAGGTTCATGGTTAGTCATCTTAGGTATCTTAGAGAATGGAACACTTTGTGAAGAGATTTTAATTAAGCCTTTTTTTATGCTAAGATCAACATTTTGTTTGAAGACAGTGGTATGGAAATACTTTAGTCACTTACTTTAAAAAAAAAAAATGCTAAGATCTTGTGCAATACGTAAAATTTGTATAAGCATTTTTTTTTTGAGTTATTAGAGAAAAACATGCAATGGATCTTTATTGACACTAGCAGTAGATCTTTGTAGTTATGGTTTCCTTTCCTTTTTGAATTTTCCCTCTTGACATATATTGGCAGTAAAATGGTAGTTTATTGGTGCGTCATGGTTGGTTATTCATTGACCTGACAATTTGTAAATCTATACAGTTCGAGTATGTGGTTGGTGTTGGTGTTGTTGTTGGTGTTGGGTTGTGATTTATAATGAACACTTTCAACATGTGATCTCTTTTTGATGGCATTGGTTGTTTGTGGAGAATATAGGTTATTTATGGTTTTTTCTTTAGGGATCTGTGTCTGTGATTTTAACACTCCATTAGGATTCTAGTGAAGCTAAGAGTATTTCCTGGTATTGTATTGGAAGGCATATCATGTTGGATGTCTACCATATTCAATGGACAACGTGACTTGTTTTCTGCCCTGGAGTGTACCTTCTCATTTTGCATAACTTGGGTGATTGGAAGGCCAGTTACTTGCCAAGAATAGGCATTTTTTTTTTCTTTTTTATTTTTGGGATGTTGAAGATGTTTGGATCATTACGTTGGGTTATCCTTGTAACTTGAATATACATCTGCTTGTTGATTATATTTTTTGATTGGATCTTATTCTTCTTTCTTTTTAACACTCCTATTAACACAAAAGGGGTATTTGGGGTTAATAATGTATAATGGTCAAAATTTTAGGATGTTTGTCGTATTTTTTTTAATATGCTTGTGAAATTTGACTTTTAAAAAATAAAATTTATTAAGTCTTTGTCAGTAGACATAACCGAACTTTCTTCGGCAGGGCAACCTAGGTGCCATTTACTCACAACTGGCTGGAGTGTCTTTGTTAGTGCCAAGAAACTAGTTGTTGGTGATGCTTTTATTTTTCTGAGGCAAGTTTTGCCATATTTGATGCTTTTGTGATTTTGTGCTCTCGATTTTATCTTATTTTTTTTTCTTCTTTTTTCATGGTTGTATATGTATATGTGTAGTCATAGATGTTGCTTTTTTTTCTTTAAGATATCTTTCAATACCATCCTCTTGAATTTCCATTGGACCTCTCGGGCTTAAATCTTTTTCAGTAACTTCCTCTCTACTAATTTTATGGAAGATGATTTGATAGTGGAGAGGCTAACATAATATGCTTGTTTTTGTTTCATGGGGTAATTCAACTCAAAAGACTTTTTATTCAACTTTACATACAGTAAGTATTTGAATTGGATATGTACTGGATATAAATACATATAGGCTTGATTGGTAAAAAATGTTTGAACTTTGTTAAATCACATTAAATTTCATTTTGCAGATATGAAAGTGTTACTTACCACATTAATGTGATGTATCTTGCACAAGACCTTGAGCTCTACAAAGAACTCCTTGGACTTGTTAGATCTCATCTTCTTAATCTGCAAAGAACTCCTTGGATGATTTAATTCCATATAGGTATGGCTACTATCTCCCTATTGGCCTGTGATGGCTATTGTAGGTTTAATGCTAGTTGGTTTGTATGGTGGGATGTGTGGGTTTAGAGAGGAACTAGAGAAAAGAAAATGAGAGTTTAGGAAGGAGACTAGTAGAGTTTAGGAAGGAACTAGAGTTTAGGAATAGGAGTTTCAAAGAAAGGATGATTTATTATCCCTATGTTTTTTAGATTGCTGCTATATTTTGTTTTAATCTAGGGACCAAAGATGTGTTTTAATTTCATTATCCCAATGTTAAACTCTTATTATGTTTCCTAAGAACACTATAATGCTATACTAGAAATGTCACACATCTCATAATTTGCTTTTGCAATATCAGACAACTAATTATCACAACAAAAATGCCTAAGACCCCCAGTGGGGGTCACTGGGGGTCGTGCGTGTAGAGACACCATTGGCCCAAAAAAAAAAACTATTTTTTTTTCAGCGAATGGGGGTCCGCCACGTCACTGGGGGTCGACCCTCACTTGGGGATATTTAGCAGCGCTGTTATCACAATATATCATCGGTAGTAAAGTATGATTTGTGGGCACAATGTTAGCAAACTATTCATATTCATTCTAGTTTTTATTTGAGGAACTTTTTGACCTTAATGTAAGTAAATGCAACCTCAAGTTTAAGATTTAGGTCCTTCTGATTTCAATTTAGTCATGAAAGTAAAGTTAGCACCTTGGATTACATCTCATTCCAGTGGTAGCTCCTACTCAATTGATATTTGCTCTTGTTTTGGAACCTTGAAATTGGATTTCATCAGTATTCCATAATGACATAATTTGAGCTAGGTTTTGGTTGGACAATATGTGACTGATTTACAAATTTATAGAGATATTGCTTGTAATTAGTTCATATATGCCTAGTTTTATTGGTGAATCATGTGTTACTTTTTGATTTTGGTAAATTGAAATTTTGTAATTCACCGTAGGAAAATTTGCTCTCAATTTGTTCATCTATAATGTGAAACCAATGTTTTTAGACCAAGACCTTCATTATTAACATTTTAACATTATAATTTTTTTTTTTATATGTTTGATAGATTAGCAATGGATGGAATATAGTTCGGGGAGCATCAAAGGATTACATTTTGAATTTTTGGATATATTTTGTCATAGGTTTTTGTTATGAATTTGCAAGCTTGGAAGGTTTTTTGGAATTACATGTTTGAAGTTTTTTTCATATGTTTGATAGATTGGCAATGGATGAAATATAGTTCGGGGAGCATCAAAGGATTACATTTTGAATTTTTGGATATATTTTGTCATAGGTTTTTGTTATGAATTTGTAAGCTTAGAAGGTTTTTGGGCATTACATGTTTGAAGTTTGGTATTGTAAGAGATTTGTACTTGAATTGGATGTCTTGGATTTGATATATTGTTTATATTTAATATGGTACTACTTTTGAATTAAGTTTATATTTTGAATGCTTTGCACAAGTGTGTTAATTTGAATTATATTTTGCTTATGTTTATAGGTTTATGAATTATGTATTGAACAGGGAAATTGTTAAAAAAAATTATAAATAATGAATTTCTGGTGACATGTTTTTTTAGTTGTAAATTTACTTTTGGTGACATTTTATTTATGTTGCTGAAAGTATGTGTCCATAATTTTTTTAGCGACCCAAAACTTGATTGGTCGCCAAAAGTTTTAACATTCAACAACTAATTCTTTTAGTCACTGAAAGATATGTTTAGCGACGCATTTATATGTCGCTGAAACTTAACATGTCATCAGCTGAAGGCTACTTTTAGTGACTAAATGTAATTTATGGCGATGAAATTTTAGTCTTGTGGTGACGGAAAATATTTGGTCGCCAATTTATTTACAAAGGCAACCGAAATTGATTTGGTCGCCGAAGCATTTAGTGACAGGGCTTCAGCGACCAATTTTGTTCATGTCGCGGATACTTTCAGCAACCAAAATTACACTTTTGGTGACTAAAAAAAAGGTCGCTAAAAGTGTTTTTTTTTTGTAGTATGCAAAATGTTTTTTATTGCGACGACATGACCTCTGTCGCCTAATTTCTTTTGCGACGGCATTGCCTATGTCGCCAAAAAAAATACATTTTAGTTCTAATGTTTTTTGTGACAGTGTGGTGTTGTCACAAAAAAAAAAAAATAATAATAATAAAATTATTAAAAATATTAAAATTACCTATATTAAATGAAAAAAAAATTAAAAAAAAAACTAATAATTGCATAGTAATATAAAAATTCTTGTATAGATATAACAATTTTTTCATAATAAAAATATTATTGCATTCTTAACTACACATCAGCAAAATTACCCCACTACATAATGTTCTATAATACATATATAATGTTTAAATATATAATGTTGTTCACAATTCAAAATAACATAAACCAAAAATAAAATTTTTCCTCATCATTTTTCGTGGATAACAAAAATAAAAGTTAGTCGCATTCTTCACGGGCATGCATTCCACAAGAAGCAAACTCCTATTCTGGAAATATCTGAAAAAAAAAAATAATAACAATATAATTATGTGTTAATATATGTTAATTACAAAAAAACATAAAAATTCAACTACTATACAATTACAAAGATTATTGAGTAAATAATTTTTCTTAGACTGAAATTCGGCTCTAACTCCCAAATCGGGAACCCGATTCGGGTTTCGTCTTCTCCCACAAGTCTCTTGTGCCAAGGCGGTTGTGTGTGCCAAGTTTCATGCTAATCCGATGCCATTTGGTAATTCTGTCCCAAAATAGATACCAACTTGGCAACTGACATGCACATCCCTGTACAGTTTCAGTGTAAAGCACATACCAGTTAAGTGAGAGCCAAAACACCCCTATGGTAGGGTAGGGTTTCCTTGTCCTATTTTGTCAGGAGCTAAGGTTTCATTACGCACGCATGCGGTTTCAAACAACCTACATTCGGGTAAGCAACCTGTCCTAGTTTGGAATGGTCACCATGGCTTTGGATATGCAACTAGGTCGAATGGTCAAAAAGGGTGCCCCAGTAAAAATCGAGGTTTGTGTTCCCATCGTGGTAGAGCCCGTAACTGGTCAGCCTTATGGGACGCTTTTCCAAGCAAGCCTTCGGCAAACCGTTCAGGAATAGTAGATGGTAAATACGGTGTCCTAGGCGCACCAATGCAAAGAAACACATAAATGTAAACAAAACAACACATTATGATGTTTGAGTCAAGTTCTCTAAATCCCCAGCAGAGTCGCCATAAACTGTAGACCGCCCGAACTTGCTCCGCGTGCGAGGGCGTGAATTGGGTCCATAGCTACTACAGTTCGGACTCCTGTCACGGTTCTGAATCTAATCTCGCAAAGTGCAATGTGAGACTGATAAATCACCAAAGAGTCCAAATTCGGCAATTGGTTTTGGAAAATCAATTTTAATCAAAAAGCGCCAAACATGGACTGCTTTGCCCGATTTCAAAGTCGTTACCTAAATATTTTATTTTTGGAAAATTTAGGAAATCCTAACTTGTGCCTAAGGCCACGTGTCCTGTCATCACCAAAGTTGCTTCGGCTCAGGAACTTGGGTACGAGAGGGGAAGGTCCTGAAATGAGCACCCCCGCTCGCTCGATCAAAGATTAGCCCCTACTAACATGATATGTTGTTTTTGAAAACACATGTGTTCTTGTTTGATTATTAGCTAGTTTACTATATGATGCGCATAGCACACAAGTATAGACCAAATCGCTTAAGTTGGAACAAAACATCTCATGTTTGTTTTTTCGAAAATGGTTTGAAGTTGCTACTCGCAAGTAGGCTAAAACGTGAATTTGTCACCGTCAAGTGGGCTTAAAACAATATGATTTTGCCACTCCAAGTGGGCTTAAAATGCACATTTTGATGAATTGTTCCAATTCAAGTAATGAAGCCTTTATCCACAGGCATTCAGGCAGTTAAACACTTAAGCAGATAGCCTCATGCCAAGCATGCTGTCATGGCAATCACTTACACGCATGCAAGGATGCTAAAGCGTAAACACTCACAGTGTACTCCAAGCCAAAACAAAAGCTAGTTAGTAATCGATGCATGATCCTAGCTATGCCAACAATGCCTAATGCAACACATACAAAATGCAACTAAGTAGGCTCGGCTATCTAAGATGGCATATGAATGCAACACTTGATAACATGCTTTGAAACACGAATTCAAGTAAGTATTGAGATTTAATGCAGTTTGAATGATGCGCCGAGCCCGGTGCATGCAAGGCAAATGAATGATGCAAACATGCAAAGCATAAGGTATGCTAATTGAAATATGCCCTAAACTAACCATCAAAAGCGGACAAGTAAAAAGGAGAAAGACGTGGGGTTGGAAGACATTCACACACACACACACGCACACTTATTACAACATTTAACTATTCTAGCTAATTAATTATTACAAACCAAATTGAATAACTAGCTAATCTAAGCTAATTAGAATATTACAAAGCACTAAACTAAATTAATTACAGCACATGTAATTAACTACAACTAGCTAACAGAAGCGATAAATGGCCTCGCGGGCGAGGGAGATATGCACACTCAGTTGCGTCCTCTCGGAAATCCACCGCCTTGCCCCAAGACGCCTCTGTTTGCACTCTTTTGAATCTTTGAAAATTACACCGATTTCCAAATTGCTTCTTTCTGATCTCAAGAACACCTTGAGGGTTGAAATTCCTCCTGTTGCTGCAACAGAGCACAGAAAGAGGCAAGACAGTGTATTTGCAAGGAAATGTATGCATTTCCACACTCCTTATCATATCTCAAGCTCAAAGGAGTATGGCACTTGACTCTTGAGCCAACAACCAAGCATTTTCAATGCATGGTGGCCAAAGGATCAAGCTTGCGCAAAACTCAATGAATGCACACATAAGACTCAAAAGGCCTCCACCTATCATGCACAATCAAGGGCGTCGGCAATCGAGAAATGTGACATATTTCATCACTATGAGTATGAAACGTCCCACATTTCTCGTGTTTGGATTAACGTCCGATCCAAACACATGCAATGCAAACCACATGCTTATCTTGGCCATGTTTTACTTGATTCATTTTGTTTACACATTTTAGATTACCAATTAGTCCCTTAATCGGTAAAGTCCAAAAGTGGGAGTCCTCTAGTTTTGAAAGAGTGAATTAGTGGGATGCAATGAAATATATTTCAGCACTGAAATGACATGCTAAAGATGCTAAATCATGCAAGATATGCATTCAAGACATGTTAAAGGCCAAAAACACTAAGGCTAGTGAAGAGCATCACACAAGAGGCATGCAATATCAAGCACAAATGGTCAAACCACCTACAAGAAGACCTAAAACATACCAAAATAGAGGCCGAAACATGTTGAAATGATAGCCCAAAAGCTTAGACAAACATGCATGCAAGTTGGCTCACAAACGAAGCATAAGGCCCAAACCTCAAACACAACAAAAGGGCGATAAATGCAAGAATATGGCATAGGTATATGGTCTGAAATAACATGCCAAATGGTGTTATGCCATGCAAAAGGCTCAAATATGACATGCTAGAGGTCTCAAAGTGCAAGGCTAGCAAAGCCAAATACACCATAGCTATGCAAAGCCAAGCATGCATGACCAAAACCACTCAAATCAGACCCAAAGCATGCTAAAACATAGCCAAAAATGTGCTGGAGTAGAGCATACACATGCTAGATCAATAGGCTGAAACACCGAATACACTAGGCTAGTGAACAAAATTGCACTACAAATGCAAGGAGCATGCAAGAGGCAACCAAATCAATCCAAAATAGAGTTATGACATGGCAAATAATGGCTAAAAACATGCTTGAACTAAGCAAATTCAAGGCACAAAGACATGCTACTTTGCAAGGCTACAAGTAGGATTACACTACAAGTACAAGAAGCATGCAAGAGGTGACCAAGACAGCCAAAAACAAAGTTATGGAAGGTCTAAAAATTCACAAAAATGAGCCTAAACAAAGCCACAAAGAAGTAGAAACACATGCTCCTTTGATGGGCCATCAACACATGCAATCAAGAGAAGAGGAGGGGGGACTACCCCCATCCATTTGGGACCTCAAAACTACCTTTCCACCATTGAAATTCCTCTGAGTTTCAGTGGTAAGAAAGCCAAAAAGAGATGATCCCAAAGGCCTTAAGAGATGGCACAAAGCAAAGCAAAACAAGCCACCAAAGGGGGTAAACCACCCCTAACTCAAACTAGGCCTTAAACAACCATTTTAAACACTTAAAAATAGAAATTTTTGCAGTTTAAAGCTAAGCCTAAAATAGCATGCAAAGGTGGCTAAAAGAGTAACCAAAACAAAGCTTTAAAAGGGGAAATGGGATTACCTTTGAAGCACAGCAACAACAGCACCTTCTTGAGCCAAAAACCAGCCTTTTGAAGCTCTCACAAGACCCTCAAGCACCTCAACAACAAGGTAGGAGTGTTTGGCTAAGAGGTTGTGTGCAAAAGTGTGAAGAAAGCTCACTTCCAAGCATTATAGAGCACAATATAGAGAGAGAGAGAAAGAGAGAGAGAGAATTCTAGAGAGAGTCAATTTTTGTCTCTAAATTTTCTGAACCCTTGAAAAGGGAAGAGAGCTCCCCTTATATAGTAATGTAAGACAAAGTTTGCTTAAATCCCTCCCTACACGTGTAGGGAGGATGCATTCTGTGCCTAACAGCTGGCACCAAAAATATCTGCAGAAAGTGAAAAATGGCTGTCGACCACTCGAAGTGGTTGACCAACCACCCCACCTAGTCGACCGACCACCTTAGGTGGTCAACAAGGGAAAAAGCTGGTCGACAGGGCAAAAATGGGGTCTCCCAAGAGAGGAGAAAGTGGTGGCATGCTATAGACCACTTGAGGTGGTTGACCGACCACCCACCTTAGTCGACCGACCACCTATAGTGGCTGACAAGGGAGAAAAACTAGTCAACATTGGAGAAAAGTGGTCTACACCACTGTTTCTCCTTCCAGGCAAAAGGGGGAGGGGGGACCAAGAGTTGGCTTAAAACAAGCACAAAACCAAGAGAGTTCAGAGACATAGAGGCAAGGCGTGCAACCGAAAACCTCGGGGACTCCAAACGAGCACGAATATGCGCAATCATCGAGCACTCAAACGATGACGTCCAAGTCTTTAGGACGGTAAAAAATGGGACGTCTACATGGGGCGTCAACACCTCGAATTCTAAGTTTCTTGAGGAACTAGTTTGCCTAGACCGAAATCTGACTATAACTCCTAAACTGGGAACCCAATTTGAGTCCTGTTTTCTCCCACAAGTCTCTCGTGCCTAGGCAGTGGTGTGTGCCAAGTTTCGTGCTAATCCGATGCCGTTTGGTGATTTTGGGGCGCCAATATCTCGAATTTTAAGTTTTTTAAGGAACTAGTTTGCCTAGACCAAAATCCGGCTTTAACTCCCAAACCAGGAACCCGATTCAAGTCCCGTCTTCTCCCACAAGTCTCTCATGCCTAGGCGGTGGTGTGTGCCAAGTTTCGTGCTAATCCGATGTCGTTTGGTGATTTGGGTGTTAACACCTCGAATTCTAAGTTTTTTAAGGAACTAGTTTGTTTAAGCCGAAATCCGGCTCTAACTTCCAAATCGGGAACCCAATTCGAGTCCCGTCTTCTCCCACAAGTCTCTCGTGTCTAGGTGGGGGTGTGTGCCAAGTTTCGTGCTAATTCGATGCCGTTTGGTGATTTTGGGTGTCAACACCTCGAATTCTAAGTTTCTTAAGGAATTAGTTTGCCTAGACCGAAATCCGACTCTAACTCCCAAATCGGGAACTCGATTTGAGTGTCGTCTTCTCTCACAAGTTTCTCATGCCAAGGCAGTCGTGTGTGCCAAGTTTCGTGCTAATCCGATGTCATTTGGTGATTTTGGGTGTCAACACCTCGAATTCTAAGTTTCTTAAGAAACTAGTTTGCCTAGATTGAAATCCGGCTCTAACTCCCAAACTGGGAACCCGATTTGAGTGTCGTCTTCTCCCACAAGTTTCTCATGCCAAGGCAGTCGTGTGTGCCAAGTTTCGTGCTAATCCGATGTCATTTGGTGATTTTGGGTGTCAACACCTCGAATTCTAAGTTTCTTAAGGAACTAGTTTGCCTAGATTGAAATCCGGCTCTAACTCCCAAACTGGGAACCCGATTTGAGTGTCGTCTTCTCCCACAAGTCTCTCGTGCTAAGGCAGTCGTGTGTGCCAAGTTTCGTGCTAATCTGACACTGTTTGGTAATTTGGGGTGTCAACACCTCGAATTCTAAGTTTCTTTAGGAACTAGTTTGCCTAGACCGAAATCCGACTATAACTCCCAAACCGGGAACCCGATTCGAGTCTTGTCTTCTCCCACAAGTCTCTCATGCCTAGGCGGTGGTGTGTGCCAAGTTTCGTACTAATCCGACTGCTGTTTGGTATTTTGGGGTGTCAACACCACAAATTCTAAGTTTCTTAAGGAACTAATTTGCCAAGACCAAAATCCGGTCTAACTCCCAAACCGGGAAGCCGATTTGAGTCCCGACTTCTCCTACATGTTTCTCGTGCCTAGGTGGTCTCGTGTGCCAAGTTTCATGCTAATCCGACGCCGTTTGGTGATTTTGGGGCGTCAACACCTCGAATTCTAAGGGCTCGTTTGGTTTGTGTTTCCCAAAAATTTTTGGGAAAAATTCTCTACAAATAAGTTTTCAAAAGTAATCAAACCAAACAAATTTTCCCAAAATTTTTTTCCAAAACTTGTTTGGTTTATAAGTTTTTCAAACAAATCTTTATCTCATACACATCAAATCAATCACTTTTTCCAAAACCCTCTCTCAAAATAATTTTCCAAAACATCTTTTGAAAAAAATCAAACCAAACAATTTTTCATACTTTTTATCTCTAAAACTCATCTCCCAAACTCAAACCAAACATACCCTAAGTTTCTTCAGAAACTAGTTTGCCTAGACTGAAATCTAGCTCTAACTCCCAAACCGGGAACCTGATTCGAGTCCCGTTTTCTCCCCGAAGTCTCTTGTGCCAAGGCGGTCGTGTGCGCCAAGTTTTGTGCTAATCTGACGTCGTTTGATGATTTTGGGGTGTCAACACCTCGAATTCTAAGTTTCTTAAGGAACTAGTTTGCCTAGACCAAAAGCTCTAACTTCCAAACTAGGAACCTGACTCGAGTCCCATCATCTCACAGAAGTTTATCGTGTGAAAGCAGTCGTGTGTGCCAAGTTCTGTGCTAATCCGTTGCCGTTTGGTGATTTTGGGGCGTCAACACCTTGAATTCTAAGTTTCTTAAGGAATTAGTTTGCCTAGACCGAAATCCGGTTCTAACTCCCAAATTGGAAATCCAATTTGAGTCCCGTCTTCTCCCACAAATATCTCATACCTAGGCGGTCGTGTGTGCCAAGTTTCGTGATAATCTGATGCTGTTTGGTGATTTTGGGGCTTTAACACCTCGAATTCTAAGTTTCTTATGGAACTAGTTTGCCTAGACCAAAATTTGGCTCTAACTCCCAAACCAGGAACCCAATTCCAGTCCAGTCTTCTCCCACAAGTCTCTTGTGCCTAGGTGGTTGTGTGTGCCAAGTTTTGTGCTCATCCGACGTCAGTTTGGTGATTTTGGGCCGTCAACACCTCGAATTCTAAGGGTAAGTTTGGCAACTCTTAAAAAATTCAAAAAGTCAAAAAGTCAATATCCTATTTAAGTCACATCAGTCTTATTTAAGTCATATCACCTCTCTAACACATCACTTCAAACCCAACCCAAACCCAACCCATATTTCATAAAAAGTAAAAAAGTGCACTTATTTAGATCATCCCAAACAATGCCTAAGTTTCTTAAGGAACTAGTTTGCCTAGACCGAAATCCAGCTCTAACTCCCAAATTGGGAACCCGATTTGAGTGTCATTCTTCTCCCACAAGTCTCTCGTGCCAAGGCAGTCGTGTGTGCCAAGTTTCGTGCTAATCCAATGTCGTTTGGTGATTTTGGGTGTCAACACCTCGAATTCTAAGTTTCTTAAGGAACTAGTTTGCCTAGACCGAAATTCGGCTATAACTCCCAAACTGGGAACCCGATTCAAGTCCTGTCTTCTCCCAGAAGTCTCTCGTGCCTAGGCGGTCGTATGTGCCAAGTTTCATGCTAATCCGATGCCGTTGGTGATTTTGGGGCGTTAACACCGTGAATTCTAAGTTTCTTAAGGAACTAGTTTGCCTAGACCGAAATCCGG